>JAJQQW010000019.1:4283219-4528219 GCA_025583905.1 Ia io | reverse complement strand
CGCCTGGACCCCGTGTCCTCTGCCTGGACCCCGTGTACTCCACCTGAGCCCCGTGTCCTCTGCCTGGGCCCCATGTCCTCCGCCTCGGGACCGGGCAGGCCTGCCAGCTCCTCCCGCCTTTGGCCCTGAGCATGAGAATGTCCGTCTGTCAGAAAACAAACAGGTGAAAGGAGCAGTGAAGGCTGATGCCTAGGCTGTGCGCAGTGCGCAGTATTAAAAGAAAAGTGTGTTAAAGGAACAACGATAGCAAAGTCGTGTCTCACTCTAGTCATTTAAGTAAAGCAGCTCATCCGTCCTTTTTCTGAGTCTAGTCCTTAGCCAGGTACCAGACTTCCTGAGATGAACCAGCACCCTGGGCCCCAAGGTCGCCCCCAGGGAGTGGGAAGTGACTTTGAGGGCTACGGCCGTGCCCCTGCAGCACTGGGGATCCCAGCAGCCACGGAGGTGGGTCAGGACCTCCGCTGTCAGCCCCGCTCTCCCTGGGCTTGGGAAGGGATGGGCTGAGGGAGTGGGATGGGAGGGTTGAGTATAAACTGCCAGGAGCCCCGGGCAGTTTGTTCTGACAGTCCCCACAGGGAGCACAGAAGTGCCCGCAGGAGGTGTGCAAACTGCCGTGTCTTTGGTGGCCTCACCTGCGGGCGCTGGCCTGCCCCTCTGCAGGCCCAACACCAGATGGGCCACCGGCACAGGTGGGGCCCAGAGGACCATCTGGGCGCCCTGAGATGGGACCGTCAGCCCTCTTGCCACCGTCCCTGCAGGCGCTGAGCTGCACAGTGCCGATGGGCAGAGCCCTGAGAGGCAGCTCTCTGACCCATGGTAACGAACACTCTTTAAGGTTCCCTGACGGGCTTCCAGCCCTTTGCTAGTAAAACCAGTGGGACCCACTGAAGGAGCAATATTTTTGTTATTTTCTAAAAGGCTCTTGATTTAAATAATAAAAAACAGATGGTGGCATTCCAAATATTTGAGGCCCATTGTATTTAAAGTTCATATCAGCGCCTGCATCCCGTGGCTGCTGTGACCAATGAATGGAAACTTGGTGCTCAGAGCAACCTTTGTGGTTACCATTCCCTGGTCAGCAGCCTAGGCTCAAGTCCACCCTGCCAGGCCCAAAGTAGATTCCCTCATTCAACTCACTCCAGGAAGTGCAGGTTTAGATCTCTTTCCCAACATTCAACATCCAATGTACCCTTGTCAGAAAACCATGGGTTATATTCTATAATAATCTGTAGAAACTGTAAAAGAAGATTTTCTGACACTGCAATTCCATTATCCTTGAGCATGCAAGCCAAAGTCTACAAGAAAATCTCTCCCCTTTTGATGAATTCTGCCCCATTATGATCTGGCTGAAACAAAAGAAATTACTCGAGCACTTATGGACCCACGGGCTTCCGAAGCTAACACGAGTTTTGCATGCAGTTAATCTTCCACCACTGATCTGGTAATTTCTTCTGCTCTGGCAAATTGTTTTTCTCCAAGTCCCAGGTCCCAGTTCAAGGTGCCAAATGTGAAGCCACAGCCTGCATGGCCTCAGGATCAAAGACTTGGAGAAAGGGCTGATGCACAAATTAATTATATAAGACAAGAAATATAAATTTGGAAATTATGGGGGAAGCCAGTTATGATTTTGGTACAAGGGACCAAATTCCACTGAGTCTCTGTTCCCATCTGCTTATCTTTACTAGAATACACAATTGCCTTTTAGGAATGCAAACAGACATATCAAAGGTGATGTTTGGTAAACAGTAAGATTATCAGGTTGGGGGAGTTTGCTTTAGGCCATTGAGTCATCAGCAGTAGGTAATAAAATGCAGATATTCATCCCTGTGAATATCAAAGAGCCCAATTCAGCCTTCTGGCCGGAATTCTGGCATTTATATTATATTACTGTTGATCTTGGCTCCCGGCAGACAATGAAGACACAAGACCACCTCAAGGAGCAAGCGGTAGGTTGTTAGGTAGATTCTGAGCCTTGTCCTTGGGTTATAACTCTGGCTGCAGTAAGAAAAATGAATGCACTAGGATGCTTTGAGGTGGACATGTGTCAAACTTTGGCCCTAGCCAGCTTGGCTCAGCAGATAGAGTGTCTGCCCATGGATTGAAGGGTCTGGGTTTGATTCCTGGTCAAGGGCACGTACCTCGGTTGCAGTTTTGCTCCCCAGGCACTGTCATGGTGTGTTCCGGGGGCAGCCAATCGATGTGTCTCTCTCACATTGTTTCGATCTCACCCTCTGCCCTGCCCTCCCACTCTCTCTGAAAATCAGTGGAAAAACCCTCAGGTGAGGATTAGAAAAAAACCTTTTGAAGAAGACACCCTGGGGAGCCATGTTGCCTTTTCTCTGGCAGCAGTGGGCCTGGCAGAACCTTCAGGCTCTGAGCTTAAGCCCCTCCCACTGTCAGTGCTGTGACCTTGGACAATGAATGCGGTGGCGTCCAGGAAACCCCTCTACACTGCAAATGCCAATCTAGTTCAGAAATAATTGTTTTGCACATGTTTTCCTTTCCTAAAATAAAGAACTTCGTAACTCAGTGCTGATTTATAGTCTTTTTTGCCATATTTTATTGGTGGAGAAATACAGGTGGTGCATGCTCCTATCAAAATTTAAGTTGAATGAAATGTTTGCATTTCCAGCATCTCACAGACTCAAGCACCAGGCAAGTTCCTAGCATGAGTCACCAGGCAACAGTGATGCTAGGGAACCGGATCTGTGGAGGGTTCCCCGCTGGTGACAAGGGAATATGTGGTTCTGACTCATGATAATATCTTACTCTTTAACCAAGTAAACTGCAACTCAGAAATTCATGGGAAAAGGTCACAGATGTGAACATGGCACAGGAGGGCTGGGCCACATGCCTGTGTAGGCAGCTTCTCATATTGGGGCAGTGATGGCCAACTTTTCCATCTCATGGCACACAAGCTAGTCACTGAAACTCTGTGACACCAAAAAGACATTATAGTTTTACCATTCTGACCAAAAAAAAGGTATAATTTTGATTCATTCACAGCAGATAGCTATTGTTCTACTGGCTGCTCTCAATTTAAAAAACACATTTTTATTGATTTCAGAGAGGGAGAGGGAGAGAGAGATAGAAACATCAATGATGAGAGAGAATCATTGATCAGCTGCTTCTTGCACGCCCCACTCTGGGGATCTAACCTGTGACCCGGGCATGTGCCCTGACCAGGAAGCGAACCAAGATCTGGTTCATACGTCGACGCACAACTTCTGAGCCATGATGGCTGGGCGGCTGCTGTCGTTGTTTATTTGGCAATTAAGGGGAAAGAGGGCAGTGCCCTGGCTGAGCGGTCAGGTCCTGCCTGTGCTGAACTCCGAGGCACATGCTAGAAGCTATGTCCGGGAAGGCTCTCCTAGGGCTGCGGTGAGTGCCCTGACCCTGGTGCTGTGTGAGAGCTCAGGGTTTTGGCTGGGAGACTCAGTCTAGGTGGAGATTGAAAAGGAAACATTTCACGTGACATCGTCCCATTCCGGGTCCCATATAGCCACAGTCTGGATGCACAGATGCTGCGTTAAATCCTGGCACTTGGTCTGAGAAAAGGGACAAATGGGTGTGTGACCGGGTGCCTCTCCTTGTCTAACAAGGACTTCTGAGAGTTTCACAGAAAAAGCATTTTCTTACTTCACTATGATTGCTGATATTTAGGTCAGACATTCTCTTTATACTGAGTTCAGTTTATCTGAGCCGTGTTAACCCCACAAGCGGGCCGCCTCCTCACCATCCTCCTCCTCACCATCCTCTTCCTCCTCGCCATTCTCACCATCTTCCTCCTCACCATCCTCCTCCTCACCATCCTCCTCCTCACCGCCATTCTCCTCCTCACCGTCCTCCTCCTCCTCACCATCCTCCTCCTCGTCATCCACCTCCTCACCATCCTCCTCCTCACCATCCTCCTCCTCCTCACCGTCCTTCTCCTCACCATCCTCTTCCTCACCATCCTCCTCCTCGTCATCCACCTCCTCACCATCCTCCTCCTCACCATCCTCCTCCTCACCATCCTCCTCCTCGTCATCCTCTCCTCACCATCCTCCTCCTCGTCATCCTCCTCCTCACCATCTTCCTCCTCATCCTCCTCTTCCTCCTCACCGTCCTCCTCACCATCCTCTCCTCACCATCCTCCTCCTCACCATCCTCTCTTCACCATCCTCTCCTCACCATCCTCCTCCTCACCATCCTCTCCTCACCATCCTCCTCCTCACCATCCTCCTCCTCACCATCCTCTTCCTTGTCTTCCTCCTCGCTGTCATTCCTCAACTAGGAATGCACTCCCTGCGGGCCTGACCTCAGGGCCTTGCCGTGTGGAGTGGCATAGACTCCATGGGCTGGATATGGACCTGATGAGGAATTTGTGAAAAAGTAGTCACATGACAAGGTTGGGTCAGGATAAAAGTGAAAAGGAAGAGAGGGGACGAGGATTTTAGAACGAGATCTCAAAAAAGTTTGAAATACTCAGTATATAATTAAGTAAATAAATGCATATAGGAGAAAAACTGAACTGTTCTACTCAGGAGGTTTTAATTTTAAGAATTTAGAAGGAAAGAATTGATTTCTTTGGGCCTGACTGCGGGAAGCCACCCATTGTCTTCACTAGCAGAGAGGTGTGGACAGGGATCCTGGAAGGCTGGAGACCTTGAGCTCTGGCAAAGGTCAGAGCTATGCACCCACTGTCTGGTTGAGACAAAGGGAGCTGAAGCCACTTCCACCTTTTAGTCTCATGTAAATCCTTGCTGATGGGCTGTCACCAGCTGTTACTGGAATTGCCTGCCTAAGGGCTATGGGTGTGCCCCAAACCTGAATAAAAGGGATGGCAAGGCCAGAGCAAAGCAGAGTCCTTCATTGGGTCCCCAATTTCCAAATTAGTATTTCTTGTCTTGTCTCTTTCATTTGCATGCGGCCTCCTCCAGAGCCCGAACCTGAACCCCGAACCTGAACCCTGAACCATGCGGGACATGGGGACATTCGCACCTGACATCATAGGACATCCAATGGAGTTCCTTAAAAAATCCAAACAACAACAAAACCCAGACTGTTTTAGGTACAGTTAGTCCATTAATATCCCCATTGATGTCCCTCCCCCTGCCCCCCCCCCCCAGGCCCTCACCTTCAGAAAGGGGTGTTTGGGAAAGAAAACACAATATCCAAGGAGTTCTCACAATTAAAAATACAATTGTTATGGAAAGTTTGAAGTGCTTTCTAAGTATTCTGGTCCCTAAAGCTCACACAAAAGGCCACATTTTTACGAGCATCCAGTAGTCACACGATAGAGCAGGGAGCAGGGAGCTTCCGTCGCACACACCGAACCTCCTTCCGGACATTTGTGGAAATTGGTTCTGATACAAGATAGCTGCTTGGCCTGGTGTGGGCAGGCGCGCTGGGAGGATGCATGACATCTGCCTGGGCCTGAGGACACAGCCTCGGGCACGCGAGGCGCAGCCGCTTGGGGTGCCAGGCATGCTGACATCCAGCAGGGGAGGCCCCAGAGGCGTTGGGGGGCAGGAGGAGGCGCTGGGCTTTGGGGCATGTGCACAGTGGACAGCCCCGACTTCCTGCGGAGCACGTGACCTCGGTGATCTCAGCATCCTCACTGAAGGGAGGGCAGCCCAGGCACCGTCCCATCTCAAGGTTTACGAGATTAAATGGCCTCAAACACAGGAGAGAACAACGAGAACCATAAAACTCTTTAAAACCTTCACGGCTACTGTGGCTAAAGAAATACTGTACCACCCCTCACGGATGAGCTTGATGTCTCCACAAGGAGGGGACACTGAGTGAGCCATTCACGTTGGTGTCATCTGGGTCTGTCACGCCCACCTCGCCGGGTGTGAGCAGGGAACCGTTCCGCCAGTGCCTCTCGGGCCTCTGTGGGGACTGTTATCTCAGAACCTCGGTGAGCGCTGCCCCTTGGGGATGCAATGCCAATGTCCTCACTGATTTTCAACTAGGGCCCGGTGCACAAAATTCGTGCACTGGGGAGGGGTCCCTAAGCCCAGCCTGCCCCCTGTCACATACTGGGAGCCATCAGGGGATGTCCTATGGATGGCTTAAGCCCACTCCCCATTGGGAGCAGACCTAAGCCGCAGTCTGGCTTCCCTTTGCTTGAGGCGACCTGGCTGATCAGGGGAAGGCGCCCGCCCCATCACCCCTCTGCTGCAGCCACTGCCAGTCACCACAGCCACCCAGGTATTTTCATCAAGACAGACCCCAGCCCCTTCACCATGAAAAAAATGACAACTTTCTTTAAGCATTTTCAAGATGTGTCTTTCATAGAATATGACATTTCTTTATTTTTTTTTTTATCCTCACCTGAGGATATGTTTCCATTGATTCCCTTCCCTCTGATCCCAAGCTCAGCCCCTTCCCAAGCCAAAAGCCTCCTCCCCAGGTTTAGGCTTGGGAAGGGGACCCCCATCCCTCTGATGGCAGGCTCGGCCCCTTCCCAAGCCTGAAGCCTCTGCCTGATGGCCAGCTGGGAGTGACCTGGGTGCCGAGGAGGTTCCCTGGACCTAGGTATGTATGCAAATTAACTGCCATCTTGGTTGGGTTAATTTGCATACTTGCCCTGATTGGCTGGTGGGCGTGGCTTGGGCATAGCAAAGGTGTGGTCAATTTGCATATTACTCTATTATTAGGTAGGATTAGTGGCTAATTTGCTTTAAAGTGGATGTTATCCAACTGCCTCGCCAGGAGCCTTTCCACATATACTCCCTCCCCCAGCAGGCAGGAAGCCCCATGCCCCAGGCCAGGCACTGACCCCCAGGCTGGGCACTGCCCCCACAGGACGGGTGCTGCCCCCCAACGACAGGTGCTGTCCCCCAGGCTGGGTGCTGCCCCCCAGGACAGGTGCTGTCCCCAGGCTGGGCGCTGCCCCCCAGGACAGGTGCTGTCCCCCCAGGATGGGTGCTGTCCCCCAGGATGGGCACTGCCCCCCCAAGACGGGTGCTGCCTGCAGGAAATTGCATCAGGAAACAGCATCCGAGGTGCTGCAAGTAACAAAGCCCCCAGGTGACAGCCCTACCAGGTCATAAATGAGTTGCCACCAACATCTCACTCACCAGCAAGCTCCATTAGAAACATCTAGGAATAAATTCTACAATTTTTTCAAGTAACATTGTAGAAATCTTAGATTAACAGTAATATATACTAAATTACGGGAAGAGAAAACTTACTATGTCCAATGGTATCAAAGTGATTTAAAAGTTTAGCTAGATATTAAATAGTCCAGAATAGTCAAGACATTGTGAAAGAATAATAAAAAGAAAAGGAGTAACCAGCTGGCGTGGTTCAGTGGTTGAGCACTGACCTATGAACCAGGAGGTCTCAGTTCGATTTCCGGTCAGGGCACATACCCGGGTTGTGGGCTTGATCCCAAGGAGGGGATGTGAGATGATTCCCTCTCACCATTGATGTTTCTCTCTCCCCCTTTCCCTTCCTCTCTGCAATCAATAAAAATGTATTTTTTTAAAAAGAACAGGAGGGGAGCTTCCTACTGGTTGTACGACACTGTGTGGTGTGCAGACATGTAGCACCTGGGACGGGAGCTGGATAAATGTCATGAGCACAGAACAGAGGCCAAAACTAACCAAGTCACACACAGCAAAGGAGACACTCAAAACCGTGGTCCAACTTACTTATTTGAACAACTGGACCATCTGAGAGAAAACAGGTAGGTTCCTACCCCAATCACTTAGAAAAATAAGTATCATGTGAATGAAATATCTAAATTCAATAGGGGAATACATAGCATATCCTATACAATAAAAGCCTAATATGCTAAGTGTCCAGTTGTCTGGTAGACCAATCAATCAAAGTATAATATGCTAATGATATGCTAAGGTCGCTCAACCGCTTGCTATGCTGTGCACTGACCACCAGGAGGAGGACACTCTGACTGGTAGGTTAGCTTGCTGCTGGGGTCCGGCCGATTGGAACTGAGTGAGATGGGCCAGACACGCCCTGGAGCCCTCCTTTGTCTCTCCTTCACTGGCCCACCTCCCGCATCCCTCCTGGCCCCAATCATGCACCAGTGGGGTCTCTCAGCCTGTCTGCACCCTCTTGCAATCGAGGACTCCTCGGGGGATATCGGAGAGCTGGTTTCGGCCCAATGGCAGAACGACCAGTAGCTATGATGCACACTGACCACCAGGGGCGGACACTCAATGCAGAAGCCAGGCTTATGAATGGCGAGTGCCACAGCAGCGGTGGGGGCCTCTCCTGCCTCCACGGCAGCGCTAAGGACGTCCGCCTGACGGCTCCTAGGCTGTGAGGGGCGCATTTCGTGCACCGGGCCTCTAGTACATGTATATGTAGCCACAACATATATAACTGTACCAGAAAAAATCCAGGCGACTACTTCTGCAATCTCAGAGAAAACGGTATTTCCTCGCGTGACCCAGAATCCAGGAGCCTCACAGGAAGTGTTTGGAGATTTGCAGTTTGCTTACATGGAACATTATCCCTCGCTCCCCACAAGCCGGATGGTCCTGGCGAGAAGAGAACTCGCTGATGCGGGAGCGCAGTTCAGGGCCCTGGCCTGACTAGCAACAGGCCCTCATCCCAGTCTTTTCACGAAACAACACGCACACTGGTGCCCCCGGTAAGCGTTCTGCAGGAGCATTGCTGAGTTTTAACTTCCAGGCAGAGAGAAGCCATCACATGTCCTCACTATTTTGATTATGAAAGTAATTCCATCCCCAGCAGCACGGGGTGGCCACGCCCTCTTGAATGGCCACACCTGTCCCATCGCTGTGTCCTGGCCGGGGTTACCCGCACGGCTATGTGCGCCCTGCCCCCCTCCCCCCTGCCGTGCCTCACCTTTCTTACTGCCAGGGGCACAGAACAGGTGGGTGTAAGTGTTAAAGGTTAAACCTAAGGACTTTAATACAAGAAAAATAAAGAGGGTGCGGGAGTTCAGAGGGCTCTGATTAGAGGAGCGATGATCTGCCGTGGACACAGCCCTCCGCCTGCGTGCCCGTGTGCTGCTGGGTATGCGGGCACTTCCCACTGGGGCTTCCGGCAGACCCGCTGACAGGCCCGTGGGGGTGAGCACCACGGGCGCCCCGAACCCAGCAAACACCAGCCAGGCTGCTCAGAGAACAACGTGCACACCTGGCTAACATCGATGGAAACGCCCTTGCCTTTATCCTTACAGAATTCCCGGCTCTCGTGTGTCAGGGTCCTTCCTGCTGTGAGTCTGATCAGTGCCACTCCTCAGGGCACAGGCAGATGGGCTGTGGGCACAGCAGGGCTGGGCCTGGGAGGAGGGACGGCTGGTCCCAGGCGTGGACTCCAGCTGCAGCCGCACCTGCCAGTCCTGCTCCCCAGAGGGGCCTCGAGTGGACATTTCGTCCCCAGACAGTGAAGCTGGGCGAGAAATAGGAACTGTCCATTCGGAAAGGGGGGCCGGGAAGCGACAGTAGCTGAGCCTGTTTGCAGATGAGGCGACCGAGGGTCACACTACGGCCTCGCTGGCGGGACTGCCCTCGGTGGCTGTTGTTCCTTCCGTTCTAGACACAGGCATGTTATTAACGCTATTCCCACCGCCCCACCCAGCCTCCCCTCTGCAACCATCAGTCTGTTTTCCGTATCAATGAGGTTTTTCCTGTTTTGTTAGTTTATTTTGTTCATTAGGCTCCACGTATAAGGGAGATCATCAGGTGCTTGCTCTGACTGGCTCCTCACTCAGAGAGCCCTCCGGGCCTGGCCTGTGCAGCGAATGGCGAGGGCGCATCCTCTCCCGCTGAGCAGCATCCCGCGGGGCCGTGTCCCTCCTCCATCAGCCGCCTGCTGTGGGCACCGGCTGCACCCCACCTCGGCTGCTGTGACCGTGAGCAGAGGCCATGTACTCTGCTGTGACCAGTGTTTCGCGTTTCTTTGGACATAGTCCCAGAAGTGGAACTGCTGGGCCCTGTGGCAGCACTACTTTTAATTTCTTGGGGGAACTATGGGTGATCTGTTGCTACAGAAACGCATCTCGGCGTGGATGGTCACAGCATCCCAATTCCTGCTTCTTGTCCGGGAACTGGGGGTGCAGGCGGCCGGAAGGACACACCGGTGAGAGAAATGTTAAACACGGAGCCTTTCTTTTCACAAGGCCTTTGTGGTTTCTCGCGGCAATTGCAGGCGGGCAACCAGGTAAACAGTAATCACCACGATCATAAATGTCACAGAAAACACTGCCTCACGCTCACGGCCGTGGACCCGTTTTTGCCCGCCCTGCATTCCCGCCTCCTCGTCCTCTGCTCCCTCTGCACCTCACTTTAGGTGCTCCCGGGGCTGACAACCTTCACCCTTGTCCATGTGCCAGAACATGTCCCCTCTCCGCACCCGCAACCCCGTGTCTGCGTGCTCCCGGGCCGTGGAGTGGACGCTCCTGCGAGGTGCTGTCTGGACTTAGCAGCTTCTACCAAAAAGATGATGGTTTCAGCTCACTGACTGGGGCTCAGGCAGGACAGGAACCCCAGGAATCAGTGACTACAAACTGGATTTAGCTTTTGCAATTAAAAACATTTTAGCCAGATCCATACAGACACACGTATGCTTCCGTTTACAGGAGGTGCCCGAACAGGCCATATGAGAGAGACGGAGGTGGCGGGGGTGGGGAGGTCAGGGCTGAGCATCCTTGCGACCAGAAGTCAGGAGGCGGTATGAGGCCTGCTCCTCGCTCAGCGCCTGACCACGCCGGCTCCAGCCACGCGCTCTCTGACCAGGTTGGTGGCTGCTGAAGGTTGGGGTGGCAATTTCTCAAAACACGCCAGCACTCAAGTCTGCTGCAGTGACTGGCTCTTCCTTTCATGAGCGACTTCTCTGCAGCATGCGAGGCTGTGGGACGGCATTTTACCCACAGAACTTCTTTCAAAATTGGAGTCAATCCTCTCAAACGCTGTTGCTGCTTCACCCACTAAGTCTGGAACATTCTATGTCCTTTGTGCCACGTCAGCAATTTTCACAGCATCTTCACCATAGATCACATCTCGGAAGCTCTACTTTAGTTCTGATTTTTTCCCCTATCAATTGTCAGTGCAAAAGGCCTATAAGCCAAGTCTGAATATCTCAGTTCGTCACGTCTGCCCAGCGTCTCACACGCAGATCTGACCAGGCATTTGGTGACCACACGTGTCGCTGATGAACCTTGGATTAAAGCCGGAGCAGAAATGACTGAATGTACAGCCAGGAGCCTCTGACCACTGCTCCGCTTCCTTCTGACAAATCTCTGTATTTCTAAAGCGCTCTCTCCTTCGGGGGGTGGACATTACATCTGCTTTGGTTTGTGATTCACTGTCTCTGCATGTCACCATCTAACCTAAGAGCCTGAAAATTCCTTTTTCTCAATCTCAGTGGCAAAGATTTCAAACGAAGGGCTGGCAATATGTATTTTCCCATATATCCCAAACCATTTATTTATCACTGCATAGGCAACGCTCCAGGCCTGGGTGTTTTCAGAGTGAGTTGAAGACTCCATCTCAATCAAATGCCGTCAGGGTGAGTGGGCGTGGATCAAAACCTTCACTAAGGGAGGAGGCCCTGGGCGCTGTGCTCCGGGATGCCCATGTCCCAGGCAACGCCACGGGACGCTCTGGGGCCATGGTGCCGACTGGAACAGGGTCGCAGGGTAGGGAGCAAGATGCCGAGGAAATGTCCCCCTCTTTCCACATGAGAAGGTTGAACTGGGAGATCTTCCTTCCTTTCAGCCTTAAAATATGTTTTTCCCAAACTGAACAAACTAATTTTTAAATGAATTTCCCATGTTCACAGCAACACGATTTACAATAGCTAAGATCTGGAAACAGCCCAAGTGCCCATCAGTAGATGAGTGGATAAAAAAGATGTGGTACATTTATACCATGGAACACTGCGCAGCTGTAAAAAGAAGGATCTCTTACCCTTTGAGACAGCATGGAGGGACTGGAGAGTTTCATGTTAAGTGAAATAAGCCAGAATGAGAAAGACAAGTATCACATGATCAAACTCATATGTGTGATCTAGTGAACAAAATAAACTGATGAATGGAGTGGATCCAGAGACTTGGAAGCCTGGAACAGAGTGCGGAATCTCAGAGGGAAGGCGGGGAGAGTGGGTGGGTGGGAAGAGATCAACCAAAGACCTTGCATGCATATATGATAACCCACGGACCCCGACAGTGGGAGGGTGAAGGCCTGGGGTGGGGACAGAGGCAGGCTAGGAGGGGTCAATGAGGGAAAAAGGAGAGATATGTAATACTTTCAACAATAAAGATTTAAATTAAAAACATAAAATAAAATGACTTTCCCTGGAGTGTGAATGTCCTTTGTGCCATGGGGGACTGAGCCTTCCCTAAGCCCACTGGGTCTCAGGATATGTGCCCGCGACCAGATGGACGGGTGTGGGTCACAGTTCAATCACCCTATTTCACTTAGTGGCCCCAAAGCCATTCACGTAACTTCTCTACGGTACATGGTTATAACTGTTTTAAGATGTCACTGTTGCCAATCTCTGTGCCTATTTATAAACGCAGCTTCATCACAGGTGTGTGTGGGAGGAGGGCCACACTGAGGGCTCACGGGTGTGTGTGGGAGGAGGGCCACGCCCAGGGCTCACGGGTGTGTGGGAGGCGGGCCATGCCCAAGGCTCACGGGTGTGTGTGGGAGGAGGGCCACAATGAGGGCTCACGGGTGTGTGTGGGAGGAGGGCCACGCCCAGAGCTCACGGTGTGTGTGGGAGGAGGGCCATGCTGAGGGCTCACGGGTGTGTGTGGGAGGAGGGCCACGCTGAGGGCTCGCATCCTCGGACCAGGGGCTGCACTGGACAAACAGACTGACGAGTAAGAGCGACGGCCAGAGCCTCTGCTGTGACCCGGCCTCCAGGGCTGCTGTCCACATGCTTGTTTCCAGAAGTGTCTTCCCGTCCTCCCCCGGCTGTCTCTCACCCACTACCTCAGAGAGGGCAGAGAGGGAGGCGCGAAGGGAAACTTTGACTTTCTCAGGGACATGCGTGGCCTGGAATTCCAGTTAGCCAGAGCTTTTATTGATTCATCTTTAGAATTATGTTTTATTTTTTAAAAAATATATTTTATTGATTTTAGAGAGAAAGGGAGGGGGGAGAGATAGAAACATAGATGAGAATCACTTATCAGCTGCCTCCTGCATGCCCCCCACTGGGGATCGAGCCTGCATCTGGGCACGTGCCCTGACCGTAAATTGAACCATGACCTCCTGGTTCATAGGTCAACGCTCAACCAGTAAGCCACACGGGCTAGGCTAGAATTACCTGCTTTTAATCTTAGCTACCTTAGAAGTCAGTTTGCAGCAATTCAAACTATTTGCAATTCAGACGTACCAAGTCACAACTCAGTTGTGGGGCAAGTCAGCCGTTTATGGCCAATATGTGAAGTGATTGGAACTTGATTTAAATGTCTGTGGGCAGGTGACTCCTCCAGGGAGAGACTTCCAGCTTAGAAATAACCTTTAAAAAGAGTATGTCCTGCCCTCGCTGGTGTGGCTCAGTGGATAGAGTGCTGGCCTTCGGACTAAAGGGTCCCAGGTTTGATTTTGGTCAGGGCACATGCCCAGGTTGCAGGCTCAATTCCCAGTAGAGGGCGTGCAGGAGGCAGCGATCAATGATTCTCATCAATGTTTCTATCTCCTCTCCCTCTCTGAAATCAATAAAAATATATTTATGAAAAAAAAGTATGTCCTAAATAGTTTACAAAAATCAACAACATCTAACCAAAGCAGCGCCAGTGATACAGTGGCATCTGATGGAGTGAGTGGCCCAAGGTCACATGGACCCTCAGGGGATGGTCATTGCAGAGGGGGTACAGGTGGTCAGAGAGGCAGGATGGGGTGACAGCTCTGAGAACTCAATCACCTCTGAACACAAACTCCAACCACACCCAATGACAGAGACACAAACCAAAGCAAAACGAGTGATAATAAACCAGAACGTGTGGAACCCTCATGAGAAAGCCCAGAGAATTAAAATCAGAACTTATTGGTCATCAGTTATATACTAGGTATATTGTGTGCTTTTTTTTTTTCCTGCCTTGTTCTTTTTTTTTTTCTTAATAAATCTTTATTGTTCAGATTATCACAGGTGTTCTTTTTTTTTCCCCCATAGCTCCCCTCCACCTGATTCCCCACCCCACCCCATGCCCTTACCCCCCGCCACTGTCTTCATCCATAGGTGTAAGATTTTTGTCCAATCTCTTCCCACACCCCTCAGACCCCCTTCCCCCTGAGAATTGTCAGTCCACTCCCTTTCTATGTCCCCAATTCTATTATATTCACCAGTCCATTCTGTTCTTCAGATTTATTCACTTCATTTTTAGATTCACTTGTTGGTAGGTAGGTATTTGATATCTTTTTGTTGTTCATAATTTTTATCTTTGCCTTTTTCTTCTTCTTCCTCTTCTTAAAGAATACCCTTCAATATTTCATGTAATCCTGGTTTGGTGGTGATGAACTCCTTTAGCTTTTTCTTATCTGTGAAGCTCTTCGTCTGACCTTCCATTCTGAATGATAGCTTTGCTGGGTAGAGTAATCTTGGTTGTAGGTTCTTGCTGTTCATCACTTTGAATATTTCTTGCCACTCCCATCTGGCCTGCACAGTTTCTGTTGAGAAATCAGCTGACAGTCATATGGGTGTTCCCATGTAGGTAACTAACCGTTTTCCTCTTGCTGCTTTCAAGATTCTCTCTTTGTCTTTTGCCCTTGGCATTTTAATTATGATGTGTCTTGGTGTGGTCCTCTTTGGATTCCTCTTGTTTGGGGTTCTGTGCTTTTCCTGAACTTGTAAGTCTATTTCTTTCACTAGGTAGGGAAAGTTTTCTGTCATTATTTCTTCTAATAGGCCTTCAATATCCTGCTCTCTCTCTTCTTCTGGCACCCCAAAAATCCGGATGTTGGTATGCTTAAAGCCATCCCAGAGGCTCCTTACACTATCCTCACACTTTTGGATTCTTCTTTTTTTTTTTAAAAAAAAAATATTTTATTGATTTTTTACAGAGAGAAAGAGAGAGGGATAGAGAGTTAGAAACATCGATGAGAAACATCGATCAGCTGCCTCTTGCACACCCCCTACTGGGGATGTGCCCGCAACCAAGGTACATGCCCTTGACCAGAATCGAACCTGGGACCTTTCAGTCTGCAGGCAGACGCTCTATCCACTGAGCCAAACCGGTTTCAGTGGATTCTTCTTTCTTTCCGCCTCTCTGGTTGGGTGTTTTTTGCTTCCTCATATTCCAGATCTTTGGTTTGACGCTTGGGGTACGTTGATCTACAGTTGAGTTTCTGTATATTCTTTATTTCAGACAGTGTATGCTTAATTTCTGACTGGTCCTTTTCCATTTTTTCTGGCATTCTCATTAAGGGCCTTGAAGGTCTCTTCAAGTTTCTCAGTGGTTTTTAGAAGATTCTTGAGTAACCTTACAAATGTGGGTCTGAACACTGTGTCATCCAGTAGTTTACTTTCCTCCATCTCTCCCGTTCGTGACATGTTTCTCTGTCTCCGCATTTTGGCTGCCTCCCTGTGTTGATGGAGTGGCTTTGTGTGGTCAGTGACCTATAGGGGCCAGTAGCTCAGCTTCCCCAATCACCCTAGGTGGACGCTCTTGGTGCACCCCTTTGTGGGCTGAGTGCAAAGTCTTGGTGTAGTTAAAAGCCTTGATTGCTGTTGGTGCACTGGGCGGAATTGACCTCCAGGCCAATTGGCTGTGAGGACCTGCTGTGTCTATAATGGAAGCACTGCTGCGCTGGAGACACGCTTGTGGTACAGGGCTTGTTTCAGTGCGGCTTTGGTGCTCACTGAGTCCGCCTCCCGAGTGTGTCACTTACGGATGTGAGGAGTTGAAATCTGGTGTCTCACACTGGCCACTAGGTGCACTGGTTTCTGGATCTCCAATGGGGAGCAGTTCAGCTACTGTCTGAGGCCACTCTGCAGGAGCTACAGCGAGAACCACAGTCCTCTCCTCCCTGCTTGGAGCTTGGAGGCTTTGAAGCTGTTTGCTCCGGGTTGCAAGTTTGCTAGGTTAAGCTGCAATAGAAAAGGCCATTCATATGCAAAAGCCGCTGCTTGGAGCTTGGGTGGGCTTGTAGGTTGTGCGGAGTGGAGTCTCAGGGCATCACTAGGCTAGGGCATGGCAAACAGCAATGGCTGGCAGTGAGCCATCTCTGCCTCTCTGACCACGTCCCTGCATCTCACACCCCAGCACAGCAAACAATTATTCTTACATGCAGCTCTGCAAGCAAGCCACCCTCACTTTCTGACCCAATGACAGACAGTCCAGCTTCTCCCCATAGGTGTTGGGGTCCCCCGTGTCTCCCCAGAAACTGGATTTCAGAGAAATTGGGAGCTTGTCTCTCTTCGGGTTGAAGAAAGCAATGCCCGCCGCCAGCCGGGATCCGCCGCCAGCCCGGATCGCGCACGCCTCCGTTACCTCAGTTTTTCAGCACTTGTGCCCTGAATGCTCTTTCTTCTTTCCTTCTAGTTGTAGAACTTCCACTCAGACGGCTTTCCCGTGGTTCTGGGTGATAGACGTTTTGTCTTTTAGTTGTAATTTTGAAATTGTTGTGCATGGCAGCAGTTTAGATGTTTACCTATGCCGCCATCTTGGATCTCCTCTATTGTATGCTTTTTAAAATATTCATAAAGCAACTTTTAACTGCACTTAAACAGGTGAGAAGTCTAAAACATTTTATTTTATAAATATACTAGTGGCCCGGTGCATGAAATTCATGCACATTAAAAGGGGATTAATTAGAGGAAATACTTTAATATTGCTATTTGCCCTTTCTCTATAATAGAAGTGTCAGAGATGAAAGAAAATTAGTAAAATGTATATGAAAACCTTCCTCCTGTCAGAGTCTGGGGTGTGCTGTGGGACCCAGAGTCAAGTCCCCGCCCACCCACATGCACCTCAAAATCACACGAGACCCAGACCCGGCCGCCCCCCACATTGGGCTAGATCCAGACCCTTGTCAAGCCCCACTGGGCGGGGGGTGCAGCCTGAGGTCCCCCAGCCTGGCACTGGGGGAGCAGCCTGAGGTCTCCCGGCCCAGCACCGGGGGGTGGGGGGGGCACACCTTGAGTTCCCCTGTCAAGCCATGCCAGATGGAGGAGCAGCCTGAGGTCCCCCGGCCTGGTACCGGGGCAGGGGGCATGGCCTGAGGTCCCCCGTCAAGCCCTGCTGGGTGGGGGACATGGCCTGAGGTCCCTCATCAAGCTCTGCCAGGTGGGGGGCACAGCCTGAGGTCCCAGCCTTGCACCAGGGTGTGGGTTGCGGCCTGAGGTACCCTGTCAAGCCCCACAGGGGTGGAGGGGGGGCGCAGCCTCAGGTCCCTGCTGATTGCTCGTTAAGGCTCGTTATGGGAACTCGGCCTCCACTGTGGGTGCAGCCATCTTGTGTTATGGAAACCCCACCTCCGCTGTGGGTGCTCCATCTTTGTGGCAGAGTGACAGTCAATTTGCATATTCCCTCTTTATTACACAGGATTCTCAATGACCGGAGACAGGACTTATTCAACATGAGAAACCCTGTGGCAGCGTGGTGCTGCCCAAGGGGGAGCAGGGTGGCCCGTGCCCAGGGCACCAGGCATGGCGCTGTCCACTGGGGCTGGGGAGGCAGAGAGAAAGGAAGGGCTGCTTCACGCTAGAGTCTTAGAAACAGCAAATCCACACAATCTTAAGTAAAAATGGGTGATTTATTATATAAAATGATTGGCAGCATACAGAAAAATCACTTCTTGTTCACCTTGACATGTTTATTTGAGGTGCCAAGCAACAGTTGGAAGAGCTGGTTACGAACTACCAAAAGGTTTATGTTTGGGGAAATTATTCAAGTTACGAGATGCTAAGTAAATAAATGCACTTCAAAATACAGCAAGTGCACAAAGTGTGAGAGCAATGACCTTCAATGAATGGTTCCTTCAGCAAACCAACCGACGATGAGCACAAGGCAAGTCAAGTTAGACATGGGCCAAGCGTATTGCTCATTGTAAAATCACTAAAAACAAACAAAACAGAGAACTAAACAAGTAATTAGGATTCAAAAAATAAGAATATTCCAACCTATGCATTTTCTCTATCGATAGGTGATGTGGAGGCCGCCCGCGTGCTGCAGGCCCGCTGGCTGCGCTGAGGCCCCGGGCAGATGCCGAGCCCCGTTCCTTGCAGGCGAGAGTGCGAGGTGCTGGGAGGAAGAAGAACACCGAGCCTGCCCTTGCACAGAGAACTTACCCACTGAGCACGCTCAGCGCAGGACAGGACGACTCTGCTTCTGAAGACGCTTCCCCCGGGGGCACGCCAGGCACAGGCTCCAGCCAATGGCCAGGCAGGTGGGAGTCTCTAGGTTGGAATCTTCTTGCCAAACTGAGATGCAAACCAGAAAGCCTGGATCCCATCTATAATCTTGGTTGTAAAAAAGGAAAAGAACCACAACACCGACTCTTTAAATTCACAAACTAAACTACAGAGGTCAGGTGGTGCGTGAGTGCACGTGCCCTGAGCCCAGGGAGCTCGGGCGCGGCACTGCGAGGGCTCACAGCACTGTCCACAGTTCGGGGCCCTGAGTCTGATCAGAGAAAAGCCACGGGAAAGCAGACGGCAAGCCTGCTCGGCAGCAGGCCATGGCACACAGCTGGGCTACCTTCACCTCGTACTTACGGTCTTAAAGCTGCAGACAATGGGGACAACTACGGTGGAATCACACACATGGTTTAAAGCTTGTTTTTAAAAAAAGGCGTTTTGATTCAATAAGGCCACCTGAGTGACATCTTCAATGACGGCAAGCCCACCATTTTAAAGGGAAAACATTTTTATTTCAAAACCTAAGGATGACTATAAAAAGGAAGTGTTTAATGAAATGGTTGGGTAAACTGCGCGCGACGGCCTTGGAGGAGGAGCCTCAGAGGAGTGGGAGCGCACAGTGACCCCCGGTCGGCGCTGACCCGTCAGCCTCTGGCTCCGGCGCCGCCCGGGGTGGTAAGAGCACTTCAGCCTCGACGGGGACCCTGTGCGTGACCGGCACACACGCCAGGGCGCTGCTGGCGGGACACCGTCAGCCCAGAGTCAGCGTCTGCTTCTAACCACGAAGAGACAGGAAAGCAGGTGGCCCCGCTCACACCAACAAAACCAAGCAAACCACCTCCGCTCCCCCTTTCTGAAAAGTCGCCGGAGCGAAGGGCACGCACACGGAGCACGGCGCCGCTGACTGCCCTGCGAGCAGGACAGACGCAGACGGCTCCCGGGCTTTGTAAACAGGGCCGACCAGCACACGCTGGGTCCTTCCTGCTCAGTCCCCGGAGAGAACACACCACAAAAGCGCAGACCGAAGGCCTCTGCGGGTGACGGGTCACCGTGCAGCCCGACCCAGCCACTCGCCGCGGACAGATTCTCGCCTCAGAGAAGCAGAGCCTTGAAACCAGTCCTTCTGTTTGTGCCATGACCTTCGGCCTGGCTCTGCCGGGGGGAGCGGGGGCGGGGGGCGACACCCAGATAGCACCAGGCTCCTGACAAGCATGTGCTCAGGGGGCCCGCTGAGGGGGGTCACACGACGTCGACGCCGCCGTCCGGCTGCCCAATGCTCACCAGCGGAGCTTCCAGCTCCACCTCACAGGCGACCAGAGCCGCCTTCAGCTCCCCTTGCGCTCGATGGACCACGTAGAACATGAGGCCGACGCTGACGACAACCTGGGAATCAAACAGAGCAGGCGGTGAGCACCTCACACGGAGAACGGGGAGAGCGCCCACAGTACCGGCTCAGGACGCTTCTCAGACACGCAGGGAAGGACTGGAAGCGGTTCACCCCGTCACCCACTCTCCCCGCAGTCTGCTGGGAGTGAGGCCGACATCTACAGGCGACCAGGACTTGGCGCCAGGGAAGCACACGCAGGAATGCGCCCCTCCAGCCCACATGCGACGTCATGTCAAGCCCGTTCCTTTAACTAAAAAGCTTCCCCAAGGACTGAGATGTGGCAGCCAGCGAGTGCGGGCTGAACTGCGTGATGGCCTGACTGGCTCCTCTCTGCACACCTGGCGATGCCCACAGGGGCCCGGGCCGCTGAGCAGCACCCCCACCTGCAGGTGAAATACCTGGTGCGGTCCAACGCGGCCCATGAGCCACCACTGAGAAATGAAATGCCAGTGAGCTTCAAGATTACACAGACCACGAATGCGAAAATGTGTGTCCTTAGGAAGAAAACCAAAGGAACTCTGACGATGGTGGAAATGCCGGTCAAGGGGAGTCGAGAGGAGGTGTCACGGACAGCCAGGCCCGCCCGCTGCTCGGGTGATGCCAGCCCAGGGCC
Source organism: Ia io (assembly GCA_025583905.1). Taxonomy (NCBI): domain Eukaryota; kingdom Metazoa; phylum Chordata; class Mammalia; order Chiroptera; family Vespertilionidae; genus Ia; species Ia io. The sequence goes on along the minus strand of JAJQQW010000019.1, from coordinate 4,507,925 downwards.
CTCACCGCCTCACAGGAGCCCCCCTCCCCCAGCAACGGTTGTGCCCAGAACAGTTTTCTGAGGGAGACGAGGAACCTCAGCTACCGCTTTGAGAAACACTGACTTAGGGGTGGGGAGGAAAACATCCTAGGGAATGGGCCAGGCCAGCGGAAAAGCCGTGAGGAAATCGAGGTGTCAGGGAGGCAGGGCCCCCGTCTGCAGTCTGACGGAGACGAGGTGGTGTGTGGCTTCGGGGGCCCGTGACAAGGCCACAGGACGGAGGCTCAGACCCAGAGGCAAACCTCTGGCTCCGTCCCCACGGGCTTCCCCCCAGATGTCCTTCCAGACCCGGGACCTGCAGTGTGTACTGACTCTCCACTCGGCTAAGCCGTGACGTGTGGAAACACGCGTGTTTTAAAAAGTTTCCTATTAAACAGAAGCCCAAGCACAGGTGGGAGGGCCCCTTGCCAGCAGAGGACGCTCGCCATCACAGGAGGCACGGGCAAACCAGAGGCGAGCGCGTTCTCAGATGGAAACGGGTTCCTTTGAGGACCTGATGCTCCTGTGAGTCGGGAAGCGCCGTAGAAAAGGGGGAGGAGGGGAGATGTTCAGGCGCCGAGGAGCGGCTGACACCGCACTGACACCAGCCCCCGTCTGCTGGCCCACGACCCCCAGAGGCGCAGGCGTGAAGATGAGACTCGGGCGCCTCCAGGGGGCTCTGGCTGTGGCCGCACAAATACGGGGAGACACATGTGGGACTGGACGAGGCCGTGGGTCCCAGCCTGTTTCCAGACACGGACGAGCACCACGTGCCACTGTTCAATTCTGTGGCCCCCTGGGCCCTGCCGGCAGCTCTAACACTGACGCAGACCTGTGCCGCTCCCAGCAGCTGAGGAGGCCCGGGCCCCCGCTCGGCCTCCCGGAGCCACTCCTCTTCTCGTGGGCGCCCCTCCGATGACGGCTCTTCCCGCTCACATCCCACATCTGCAGGCCGAGCCCAGTCCTCCCGGAACAGACTCCGCTGGAAGTAACGTGGACGGTCCGAGTGAGGACCCTTCCCTTCTTGTTGTGGTGGTGGTTTCCGTAAATGCCTAGTTAAAGAAGATTTGCTCCCCCCCGCATTTGTATCCTAAGGTAAGTCTGCCAGCTCCCGTGGGGGTGAGGCATGATGGGAAAAGAAGATCCTGCACTTGCAGACACTCCACTGACCACTGACCACTGCACACATGTCCCGTCCCCACACAGGACTGCAGGAGGGGGGTGCCGAGATGCACACAACACACTGAGAATCTTGGGAAAGACATGAGGATGAGGGGTTCTAACTATTCACACATAACATAGAGGAAAAGAGGTTTCAAATGGATCACCCATTTTCAGGAAACTGGAGAAGAAAATGTGCTTAAATTTATACTGAAAAAATGTTGAGAATGCAGAGTCCACCAGAATCTTCTAGGGCCTCAGGATGATTCTAAGCAAATGATTCCACAGACAGAATGCATAGAAAGCTTAATGTGACTTGCATTCATAAAAATAAACCAACTATAATAACTCTAAACCTAGATTCAGTTTATCTAAAAAATATATAGTTCTGAAGGCAAATGATAAAATAAAAATGCCTGACCCCGCCCCAAACAGCAAAATCATTGGCAAGTTTTCTCGCTGAGCCCGACTGACACGCCGCCTGTGCAGCTCACAGGCCCACTGCTCGCTGCTCGTGTGCACAGGCGCGTCGCCCCTACAGTACATGGCACCTCAAAACCCTGACAACAGCACCGCTGACAGCATCTGTGACCTGACACCACATGTCAATAACGGCAGGAATCAAAACTAACAAGTGCTGACCAGTCACACAGGTCACCGTCTCACTAGCACTACCTGTCAGCCGACCACTGTCCCTGGTCATGAGCGTGGCCGGCCCCTACACGGCCTCAGCTCAGCGGTCTGCCTGTAGCTGTCACCGTAGACAGATGCCAGCTGCTGGTGTGTGACAAACTAGCTCCTGGGGGTCGGAGGAGGGAACCTTGATTTGGAGCACCTGCCATCGCCGTGGTGTAAATACTTCTGCCGTGATAGTTCCATGCCAGCAATGCACCATCACTGAGGGAAGCACTGTGAAGGGTATGTCCAAGGTGGGCTTGAAATAATAAAAATACAAACCTCTGGGGTTTTGGCAGGAATTACATGAGCTCAACTATATGGCAAGTGAAGCACTCAATCAAGGACAGCTGTCACCTCATCATCACCACCTTACTAGATCGTCAAAATTTATGATGATTTTCTATTTTGGTAAATCTCAGGAATAAAATGTATCATAACTAAAGAAATAAACTAACTCTTCCTGTATGCAATTTAAATGCACTAAATTAATGAGCCTACATACAGAACTTTTCTCTTTTATCAACCTCTTACTAGGTGTACTGGTTAATAATGGCGGATTTTGTAATAAAAAAACACACGATAATTTCGAGAGAAACATCAAAAGTGGTTTATTCAAAGTAATGTCCATCGCTAGCTACACATTTCCCCATCTTTCAGGTAATTTGTGGATACTGTCCCAATAGAACTTTTCTTGTTTTGAGGCAAACCATTCAGAGACCCAATTTCCCACTTCTTCATACGTGTTGAAGTGCTGCTCAGAAAGGGCATGTGCCATTGATCGGAACACGTGGTAATCTGAGGAGCAAGGGCTGGTGAATACAGCGGGTGGGTTAATACTTCCCAGGCAAGATCTTTTAACGTGTCTTTAACTGGTTTTGAAGTGTGTGATGGTGCGTCACCATGAAGCAAAATTACTTTGCCGTGTCTTCTGGCACATTCTGGTCGTTTCATGATCAAAGTCTGGTTCAAATTGATTATTTGTTGTCAGTAGCAATCAGTATTAACGGTTTCACCTGGTTTTAGAAGCTCATCATACACCACCCCTTCCTGATCCCACCAAACGCAGAGCATTGTCTTCTTTCTGAAGCAATTTGGCCTTGCGGTCGATGTTGATGGTTGGCCTGGATCAACCCATGATTTTGTGCATTTGGAATTCTCAAAATAAATCCACTTTTCATCACCAGTCACAATTCGATGCAAAAAAGACTTTCACATTTTACTGATGACTTTTCGGTTTTCCATTTGTCTTTCGTTCAGTTGATGTGGCACCCATTTTCCTTTAAAATCTTTCCCACCACTTGTAAACAATCGGAAATTGTTTGCTGAGCATCGTGTAATCTTTCTGCAAGTTGTTTTTGAGTTTGACACGCATCTTCATCCAGTAATGCTTGTAATTGTTGGTCTTCAAACTTTTTCAGTTGACCTGGACATTCTTTGTCTTTCGTATTGAAATTATCACTTTTAAAGCGTTTAAACCAGCGTTCACAAGTATCTTGAGATGGAGCATGTTCACCATAAGCTTCCCGAAGTATACGATAACTTTTTCTTCAAAATAAAGTAATGAATTAAAACTTCCCACAAATGCTTTTTTTTTTTCGCACAAAATTCGACATTTTTAAGCATAACACCTTCAGCAAATTTGACATATGAAGTTTTGAAGTTTTGTTTGTCAATACAACAAAATAGCATACGTATCAAATCGCATATATATATATATAAAACATATGTGTAACTCCATCTATTGAAAAAATCCGCATTATTAACTGGTACACCTAGTATATGGTATTACATGTTCCCCAACCTATATTACAAAGTGCATGATAATAATCCATTATACAAATCTTATTTAGATTTGTAGCAGAAATATTTACTTTTTAGAAAGCAATACTTTCTAAAAAATGTTTGCTCTACATCAAATTATACCAGAAAAAAAATATATTACCAATATGATATTCTAAGAAACAGAAGAGTTCAATAATTTGAAGATAAAGTAACTAAGATAAAAAGCCAACCCCACCAAATCTCACTAAAATGATTTTCCAAAACAGAGTATTAACAGTTCACACTAACTCAATAGAGTATTTGGTTTAGTGGTGACTGTGAAAATAATCAGCAAAGAAAGAACCCTGTTTTTGTCATTGCTTTTTGTTTAAAATAATCTTCAATTCAGTTCCATACACTTCCTTATATCCACACAATTAAAATGTAAATGTTGTCAAAATATTACGTATGATTGAAAGAACAAGAAAATACATAAAAAGCAAAAATCTTCTTAAATTATTTTCGATTAAATCTGTTAGGTTTAAATCAGCAATGTTTTACAAGAGGGAAAAAGACAGCCCTTGGCCTTAAACTCACCTGTAAACAAAAAACCACATATCCGCTCACAGCCTGCTCGGCAATAACATCCTCCATGGTCCGCAGAGTGGTGCCCAGGTAGGAGTTCAGGAGCTGGGTGGGCAGCAGCCCCGCCGAGGACGCCAGCAGGTAGCTGGGTAAGGGGAGCTCGGTCATCTGCAAGACCAAGGGAAAGGGCAGGGTGACGCACCACCGGGACACCTTCGCCCTCACGCGGAACTGTGCACAAGTCTGGCTATGGATGTTCCCTGGGAGCTGAGTTTTAAAAATGATTATAAAGGGAACACATGCAGAATGGATTAAGAATAAAATAAAGTTGAAAATGTTTCAATGTTCCACGATTTTTCTACCACTGAAAGGTAACATGTGCGACTCTCTTTCCTTCTTCCACGCACAGAAACATGGCTGTGGCCGCTCTGTAACGCCTCCTCGGGTCACACCTTCACCAGCACGTTAGCGGCAGTCCCGGCTCTGGAGCCAGAGGCCCCAGCCGCCTTCCGGGGCTGAGCCCCCCCCCCGCCACCCTGTCTCTGAGCATCAGTCAGCCTCTCCATCTGTGAAATGAAGATAAACCACCTCCCTACATGGCTGTTGTGAGGATCAGAGGGGTGTGAACGATATCCAGCAGATGCCTAGCTCGCGACAGACACTCCACAAAGGCAGAAATGGCCTCGTGCGGTCATGCCTCCGCTGCGGCTGCGGCCTCACGGGCCGCTCTGTGATTCCCTGTGGACGGGGATCGTGTGCTTCTTCTTCTGCCGCTCTAAATAAAAACTCAGCTGTGATGAGCAGCTGTCTGCACACTAACCAGCAGCGGAGGCAGAGTCTGACTCCACCAAACCTCTCAGGACGCGCGCCCTGTGTGACCCTGTGCAGAGCGAGGGCTGCTCCGGGCGTTTCCTCCCACTGAGACTCCCAGCCGCCCTCCAGCAGCGGCTCCCGGGGAGGCCGGCCCGGAACGCAGCCTGGGCAGCAGGGACGGGAGACCTGCCTGGAGGCGGATCCTCCGCAGCCAAGCTGGGAGCTGCCTGAGGCCGGAGAGAACTGCCCCCCCCCCCCCGCCCCGGCCTCCCACACAGGGCACTGCCCCCACAGGCCTCCCACACAGGGCACTGCCCCCCCCGCCGGCCTCCCACACAGGGCACTGCCCCCCCCCCCCGGCCTCCCACACAGGGCACTGCCCCCCCGCCCCGGCCTCCCACACAGGGCACTGCCCCCGCAGGCCTCCCACACAGGGCACTGCCCCCCCCCCCCCGGCCCCCCACACAGGGCACTGCCCCCCCCCCCGGCCCCCCACACAGGGCACTGCCCCCCCCCCCCGGCCCCCCACACAGGGCACTGCCCCCCCCGGCCTCCCACACAGGGCACTACCCCCCCCCCGGCCCCCCCACAGGGCACTGCCCCCCCCGGCCCCCCACACAGGGCACTGCCCCCCCCCCGCCCCCCCACACAGGGCACTACCCCCCCCCCGGCCCCCCACACAGGGCACTGCCCCCCCCCCCGGCCCCCCACACAGGGCACTGCCCCCCCCCCGGCCCCCCACACAGGGCACTGCCCCCGCCGGCCTCCCACACAGGGCACTGCCCCCGCCGGCCTCCCACACAGGACCTCCGGCCGCAGAACCTGGGAGGGCTGCTCATTAAGCCACTCCTTTCTGGAATCATCTGTTACACAATAAACGTATTTCCATTTTTCTAGGATAAATCACTCGGAATGGACCCATTGGATGGAATTACAAAAACTTTTCCCAAAAAAGTCCCCAGTGATTGTATGCCTGTCAGTAAGTAATGCATTCGTGTCCATTCATCACAGCAACACTCAATGACATTTCAATATTCCCGAGTTTGACAGGAGTAAATGATGTTTCATCAGCACTATTTAATACAATTGATATTCGTTTTAAAGAATGGCTTTATGTGTTCACATCTGCCCATTTGTTAACTGGAACACTGAGTATTTTTCTTATGTATTCATTAGAGCTGTTTATGTGGCGAATATTTTCCTCGATAGTGTCCCTTATGCTTTGACATATAATTGTTTCTACATCTGTGTGTCATCTAGTATTACTATCTTTTCCTCTGATTTCTCCATTGCTTTCAGCTTTAGAGTCTCTTCAGATCCCTGTGTTAGTTTTTACCTGTATTTTTTTTATAATTGTCTTTTCCTTTGTAGCAATTTACTACTTATTCCTTCTAGAATTTATTTGGCTTCAATGTGAGAATATAAAGGAGAGGGAACAGCCTATTCCTGCCCTTCCCCCATAGCCAATCTTCCTAGCATTACTTGTGGAATTAACTTCTGTAGAGACTTGTGATGTTGACTTTATTAGAAATGAAGTAACTGTATGTAAAAGGAGCCATTTGGAGCGCTAACGTGGCCCACTGACACCCCAAATCTTGTGCTGTAAAGACCATCAGATAAAGAACTTGCCACCTTCAAACGCTTCATTTCTCTCCTTTGAAAAATTGCCATAATTAGTCTTACAGATAAATTTTAGGACTACTCTGTCATTAAAAAAAATTAATCAATTTTATATAGGATTAAGGTATATTTATAAATTAAACTGGATAGAGCTGAAACCTCCAGAATATTTAGCACTTATCCAAAACATTTCTGTAATTTCTCAGAATTTTCACATCTCACTAAAGTTTAGTTTTATTTATATACATCATGCATGTTATTCACTTATTTTATTGATTTTTCACAGAGAGAAAGGGAGAGGGATAGAGAGCTAGAAACATTGATGAGAGAGAAACATCGACCAGCTGCCTCCTGCACACCCCCCACCAGGGATGTGCCCGCAACCAATGTACATGCCCTTGACCGGAATCGAACCTGGGACCTTTCAGTCCGCAGACCGACGCTCTATCCACTGAGCCAAACCGGTTTTGGCGTCCTCAAACTTTTTAAACAGGGGCCAGTTCACTGTCCCTCAGACAGAAGGGGAGTCAGAGAGTGCGGCGCACATCCCACACATGCGCACTGCGGGCCCGGGACGAGTCGGCTGCTAAGCAGGACAGGAAGCGGCGGCAAAAACACCCGGCGGGCCGGATAAATGTCCTCGGCGGGCCGCAGTTTGAGGACCCCTGGCTGAGAATAACTGTTCTGTGTCCCCACCGCCGTATGCTCGCGAGACCTGGCACCAACAGTGAGCTGGCGCTCCCCTTCCTCCACTCCTCTTTCGGTGAGCTGCGTCCCCCTGCTCACAGGTGATCCACCAGAGGCAGCTCTGCTGGTTTGGAAGTCACTCACAACCCATAACAACGACAGACTCACACCTGCACCCCTAGGTCTTGGTGGCACCCACAGAGACAGCAAGGCAGACACAGCTACCTGCCGGGAACCAGAACACAGCCAGTCACCGCGGCCAGGCAGAGGCAACACTGGTGCAGGGCATTAGAGAGCAGGGCAGGGGCAGCCTGGGGAGGAGGCACAGGGACAACTCTGCAAGCTGTATCTGGGCTGGCAGGCAGGTGGGACGAGGCAGGTGGGAGGGGGCAGGTGGGAGGGGGCAGGTGGGAAGGCGCAGGTGGGAGGCAGGTGGGAAAGGACAGGTGGAGAGGGGCAGGTAGGACCGGGCAGGTGGGAAAGGACAGGTGGGACCAGGCAAGTGGGAAAGGACAGGTGGGAGGGGCAGGTGGGACCGGGCAGGTGGGAAAGGACAGGTGGGATGGGGCAGGTGGGAAAGGACAGGTGGGAAGGGGCAGATGGGAGGAGGCAGGTGGGAGGAGGCAGGTGTGAGGAGGCAGGTGGGAAGGGGCAGGTGGGAGGAGGTAGGTGGGAGGAGGAAGATGGGAGGAGGCAGGTTGGAAGAGGCAGGTGGGAGGAGGCAGGTGGGAAGGGGCAGTTGGGAGGAGGAAGATGGGAGGAAGATGGGAGGGGGCAGGGGGGACACAGGCGGGCAAGCAGGGCTGTCCTGGACACTGGCGAGCGGTTGGGGTTGTTTCCAGGCACAGGCTGGGGACCCTGGGAAGCATGGCAGGACACTAGGTGACACAGGTAGGGCCTTGGTGTGACACGGGGCGTCTAGTTAAGGAATGACGTGAATGGGGCCAAGTCTGAGGAAGGCTCCTGTTAGTTTGGAGCACTCACTGGAAAGGAGAACTTTCTTTGAATAAAACTTGTCAAGTACATAAGTAAATATGACAAAATAAATCTTATATTGCAGCTAGTAATAAAACATTGTATGTTTTGTAAGTTATCTCTAAAATAAATATTTAAGTTACAAAATATCAGAATGCGAATATCTGATTGTCCAGAGCCTAAATGTAATGAAGTTTCTCTGAATAGTTAAAAAGATCTTTATAAAGTATGGCAAACTATACGTTTATAATTTTTGCTCATTCAACAAAACTTTATCAAATGCCTTCTACACACGAGGCCCCACCCTATGCAGAGATAAAGACATAAAGACAGGAAACACCCGCCTGGTGGTCACTGGGAGTCACTTTGTAGATTCCTTAACAAGTGCCCATTCCGTCCAGAAAAAAGCCACAGAAACCATTGGCTGCATTCACTCACCATGTGACAGAGGAAAAGCGGTGCATTAGCACCTGCAGGGACTAGGAAAACCCACTAAACTGTTCATGTCTGTTTTCTTCTTCAAGGAAAGATAATTTGTACTTTTCAAAGTTTTTACAATGAACTTATTTTGTAGACAGAACAAAAACCTGTTAAATTTTAAAAAGACGCCTGCTTTTTTCAATCGAGAAAGGGTAATAAGACATGTGTGTGCATGTTACTATGACACAACAGGCTAGAGAGGTCTGTGAGTTGTAAGCCCAGGAACCAGGTCCCTGAGAAATGCAGTTCTTCTCTGACCTGCAGGCCTGGGGAGTCCACGCCTCTCCACGTACTGGCATGTGCTGGGCTGGTCACTTCCCACTCCACGCCTCCTGTGCTTTAGCTGTTGGGGGGTTAGGGTGGATGTGAGCATTAAATAACGTGCCAGGTAGAAGAACGGGGCTTTCACTTAGTAAGTGAACTGTAAATATTTATTAAATTTTTAAAAATCTCTGGGTGTCAACATTCTCATTTTGGAATTCATGGGATGGAGAGAAGGAAATCTCTCTATATAAAGAGGTAATATGCAAATTAGACCAGGACTCCATAACAGGTCATGACCAGACAGGAGGAGGTTGTGCGCACAGGTGAGGCCCAGAGCTGCGTGGCGCTGGGCTTAGGCATCCGTGGGCTCAGGCCACTGTGGATTCAGGCAGCCGTGAGCCCCGGCGGCTGTGAGGTCCAGGGCTCATGGCAGGCATGCACTCATGGCAGCTGTGGGCTTAGGCATCCGTGGGCTCAGGCCGCTGTGGGTTCAGGCAGCCGTGAGCCCCGGCGGCTGTGGGGCCTGGGGCTCAGGCAGCTGCGAGGCCCAGGGCTCAGGTCTTGCAGCCCCTGAGGCTGGCAGTGGCAGTAGCAGCAGCAGCGGGATGATGGGGGTGGCGCCTCCCACAGAGGGAGTCCAGACTGTGGCTTAGGCCCGCTCCCCAGGAGGAGGACATCCCCTTGAGGGCTCCAGGACTGTGAGAAGGAGCAGGCCTGGCTGAGACCCCCCTCCTCCAGTGCATGCATTTTCGTGCACCAGGCCTCTAGTAGTAAATAATAAGCAAACTATATGTTATCACAGCTATGCTGCAGGTGTTACACACATGTTACAACAGAAAGTACAGCTCAGAAGAATAACTATACGTAACTCCTCTCTCTCTAAAATCGATAAATAAAAACATATTTAATAAATAAGTAAAATACAGGAAGGGAAGAAGAAAACAAGAGAAATATGGAGGAGGGCAGCAGTGGGAAGCCATGCAGCCATGTACCAAGTACAACTTCTTACTCACTTATTTAATATCTTAAAGAGGCATTTAAAAAACACACCTGTTAAATTAATAAACACGTAATACATCTCTATTCCTTATTATGCACACAGAACTACACTAGGGACTACAGATACAGTGAGGAAGCAGAGCCATGGCTGCGATCCTATCAGCAGACCGCAGTGCAAAGTTTGACTCTGTCATTCATTTACTACCTAGTGACCTTGGGTAACTGCAGGAACGGTAACCAAGGCCAAGAGGGGCATGTATTTACCTGATGTAATCTTCTCAGCAATCCTATGGAACAGGCACCACTGCTCTCCCCATTTCACAAATAAGCATCTGACCCACAGAAAGGACAAGCAGCAGGTCAGAGCCTCAGCACAGCCCTGCGCCCCAGTCAGACAGGCAGTGGCCCCGAGGGGCACCCTCTGCAGGGCCTGCTGGGAGGGCGAGCGGCGCACAGAAGGACCCGGATAGCAGGCACCGCCGGGGACAGAAAAGGTGCACAGCTCACCGTGACAGTGGAGAAGGAAGCAGACTCACGGTGCGGTCCCGGCTCCTTAGTCCACCTCGCTCGGTCCTAGCACACTTGCTCTGCACCCGAGCGCGGTGAGCTGAGCGTTCACGCTCACACTTCACTGCGGGGCCTGAGGCCCTCCCCGCTACAGCCAGCACCCGCCTTCCCTCCCTCAGTCTACAGCCACTGACTTTGCTGTGAGAGAAAACACAAGATTTGCAAAAGGATTTCGAAAGAAAAAATTAATTTTGTCACAAAGTTAAGCTGTTTAGAATTATTCTTAATACACAAGTTTACAGACTAAAAATGACTCTTTTCTGAACAAGACCGTCAGAACCACTCGCAGAACACGCAGGCCCTCCGGTGGCTCCGCATGCTGTCTCTGCCGCCAGTTTAAGGCCGCGGAAGGCGGAGCGCCTCAAGGCCCTGCGAGCTCCGCGAGTCACTTAACTTGGGGCCTTGTGAACTAGATCCACCACGTGGCCCCCAGTGCAGCCGGGCAGGTGGCTGGTGGTGTGTCCCAGTCACCACGGGCGTGCGGGCAGCAGGCTCTGGCCTCCGCCAGGCGCAGAGCCACAGACAAGGTCCACGGCAGCGCCCAGGGCAGGTCTGGAGGCGCGCGCAGAGCATGCGCGCTGGGCACCGGGCCCGGTGACTTCAGAGTGAAGTTCCTCCTAAGAAAGACCAGCAGGAGGACTTGACCTCTTTGCACTGCGTTACAGCAAGTTACGGGCGCAGAAAGGCCTCTTCAGTGAGGAAGGTGGGTCTGCAGCTACGGCCCCGTGCTCGCGGTGCATCGCACACCGAGTCCCAGGACGCAGGCGACAGAGAAGGCTGGGGTGCGGCCCTGGCTCCCTGGCCGGCACTGCGCGCCCAGAGAAGATGACAAATGGACATTTCCATCCATCTGCATCAGAGCGGCAAGTTCGGTTTTGACTAAAACCACGCGAAAAGGGGGCATTCCTCCTCCGCCAGACCTCCCGCTGGGGCCTGACCGATCGGCTTCACTGTGAGCTCCCAGGGAGTCCTGGCACCTGTCGCTGTCCTCTGCCGGGCACTGACCCCACGGGCGCCCTCCCCGCCGGGACCTGACGCGGAGCGCAGGCCGGCAGCGCCACTCACCGAGAACACCGCGTTCTGCAGCCCGAACGGGATGGGCGTCAGCCGGGCCAGCGCCACCACCTTGAGGCCGCCGGCGCCCTGCACCACGCGGACGACGGCACTGAGCCGCTCGCTGCCTCGCACCCGGGCAGCCACGCGCGCCGCCAGCAGCCGCCGGCAGACCACGTGCGCCAGGCCGGTGCCGAGCAGCGCGCCCGCCGCCACTAGCGCCAGGCCCGGCGCGAAGCCGTACAGGTAGCCGGCGGCCACGCTGAGCGCCAGGTAGCCCCAGGCGCAGGGGAAGGACACCGCCACGAAGCCCAGCGCGAAGAGCAGCGGGCCCAGCGGCGGCGGCAGGCCCTCGGCCCAGCGCAGCAGGTGCCGCAGCGCGCGGCGGGCCAGCGCCAGCGAGGCCAGGCCCAGCGCCGCCAGCGCGCAGCCCAGCGCCAGGCCCCGGCCGCAGCGCGCGCGCCCCACCGCGGCCACGCCGCCCCCGGGTCGCCCCCGGGCCGTGCGCTCAGCCGGCAGCTCCGAGGCCGCGGGGCCGGGCGCCCAGACCAGGGTCCTCGCGCCCGCCGCAGGGCCCGGCGGCTCGGAGTCGCCCGCAGCTCAGCCGGGCAGTCCCTCTGCCGCGGCGCCCGGCAAGCGGCCCACCATGGCGCGTCCGCCGGGGGCGAGAGGCCTCGCAGAGGCGAGAGGCGGGCGGCGGGCGGCCGGTCCCGCCAGGAGTGAGAAACTCGGACCCTCAGCGGTGCGCCCGCCCCTTTCCGGCCGGGAGGCGGGGCCTCGGCGCGGGGCGTGGTCTGCGCGAGCCGCCCTCTGGCCCCGCCCCCTGGACGCAAGGCCCGCCCTCCGTGACGCACGGGCCGGGGGCGGAGTCGGCTGGGTCTCAGGGTCCAGCCGCCGGGCCCTCGTCCCCCGTCCCCGCCCCGCAGCCGGCGCGTGGCAGGCGCCCTGGGGACAGGTCGTCGGTGCCGGCGGAAACCCTGGGTGCGGGTGATGAGGTCCTCCGCCGGTGGGGGTCTCCGGCCGGGAGACTGCGGGAGAGACGAGCGTCTACAGGTGGCTCCAGACTGGACGTGGGAGGCGGCAACGGAGTCCCGGCGGCGGGCTCAGGGCCGGGAAGGTGGGGGTGCAGCAGCAGCAGCAGCACCCAGACTCGGACAGCGGGGCGGCCATCACCGGAGGGAAGTGGGGTGGAGGGTAAAGGGGTAAATGGCGGCGGAAGGAGAGCTCACTTGGGGTGGAGAACACAGTACAACACACAGACGCTGTGTACAGAATTGTACACCTGAAACCTACATAATTTCATTAACGTCACCCCAGTAAATTCAATTAAAAAGCCCGTCACACCGGGTTTCTTATTGCAGGGGGTAGGTGCTGGGGCAGTTGTGGGCAGATGCAGACTTAGTCGTGGCCCCTGAGACTGGAGTGTCCGCGACAATTCCCCGCGGCGTCCATTGCCTTTGACACGAGGGGAGTGAGAAAGTGTGGCATTGGTGCGTGCAGCAGGGAAAGCCGGGGTGGGTGTGCACGTGTGTCCTGTTCTTGTTCAGGTTGCTTCCCAGGACCTCCCAGGATGCTCTCCGCTCGGCATGAGAATGTTCCCGGTGCCCTCGCACCTGGGCCTGGGAGGGGGACGATGCCTCACGGTGGGCATTAAAGGGAGTGGGAAGGAAACCTGGGCGCTTTAAGCAGCTGAGCTCTGAGCGTTTATTAGTCACCAGAGCAGATCTGTGTCACTTCTGACTGATGTGAATGACAGGCTATTTTACATGCAAGAAAGAGAGGCCCGAGCCCCCTGATTACAAGGGTGACGCAGGGTATGTGTGTGGATGTGTGAGCAGCTCTGAAGAACCTGGGCACCTCAAAAACAAGCGATTTTATTGCCTCCCCATCCTGTCTCTGTTCTTTACCTCTTCCGTCTGCTCTCTCGCTGCCGGCTGGTAAGTAATCCAGGTAATTTTGTCCTCTAACCCACATTTAGCAGGAGGACAGTCCAGTTACAAGAGCCTTTTGCTCTAAGCCAAGTCTGGGCTCCCCACCAGCCTGCGGTTGGCTCCCTCTTATGCCAGGAGCCCCCCCTGACCCAATGGCCATCCCACACACTCCACTTCCCTCCTGGACTGGGAGCTCTGGGCAGGGCCACACGAACCCTACTGGGACCTTCTCAATCGTGTCCCAGTGCAGCTTACTTTTCACAGGACCGTGAAAGCTCTGCTTCACAAGAGGAAGTTACCGTCCATGTCAAGAGGGAATGTCAGCGCCCTATGAGGCACGTGAGGGTGCCCAGAGGAGGATGGCAAGGACCAGGCAGGGTGAGTCCCTGGAGCAGCCACTCTCGGAGTGCTCTAGCGCCACTCCTGGCCATGGCCCTGGACACTCAGCCCTGCAGTCCTTCTCAGTCCCCTCTAGTTGTGAACATGACCACTCTCCGCAGCTCTTCCCAGCGGCAGCTGTGGCGGGAAACTCTCACCTGGCCTGTCCCGCCCCTTCCCTGCACCGTTGTCCTCTCGGCCTCCGCTGCTCTTCTCTGCATCTCTGACCTGAAGTGGGTTTTGACAGGAGGACCGAGGAAAGGGGCACCCTGTGTCGGCTGTTTGCTTAGCTGATTATGGAAAGTTAGAGGCTGACCCCCAGACAGGACTTCCAGGTCAGAATTGTCCAAAGATTTGTGTTTCCAGTTTCAAGTAGTTTCAGCTCCACAGAAAATAGCACCTCAGGGTCCAGTTAGAAAGTGGCAGTGGGTGACCTGCAAGCTGGGCAGCTTGTCACTGTGACTGCAGGAGGTGTGAGCAGAATGTGCTCCCGTGCACCATGTCCTCACCATCTGGGACGGCAGGGAGAAGCCAGGACTGGACATGCCCTTCACGTGTTTGTTTATGAATAAGGAAAAGGAAAAGTCAAATATTCCACTGCCAAGGAGAGGCTGATGTTATTATTTCTACTGAAAAAATCCCTTCATGTTCAATATTACCAAGTACTTACGGTTTTTCAACTCTTCTCATAAATTAAGACGGGAAGGAAATGTGATTAGAGAACACTGTTAAAATTTGGGTTTTTGTCGAGACTGTTGTTCTTTGGGTGTGTGTGAGGGAGAAAGGCGCCCTCCACTGACTGGGGCCTGGGGGACCCAGATGGGCACCCCTCACCGCGTCATCCTTCCCCCTCTCCAGCCCGTGACCTCAGTGAACGGGAAGGAGCGGAGGCTCCGGCTCCAGTTCAAAGGAAGGAGTGAAAAGGAGAAGCCCGGGGAGGCAGGCTTGTCTGCTCAGCCGCCAAGTGAGACAGGTCCTCGCTTCTCCACACGCACAGGAGCGTCTGTGACCCGGCATTTTAGTGGACACACTGGAGGCGAGACTCTGCCCCGCGGGCCCGTCTTCCCGTGTGAGAGGCATAAACCGTGCAGCACGCATGTTACACGCGACAGCACAGAGGAAGGGATGACGAGGTCTGGGAGTCAGGGACGCCCTAGTTCTGCAGCAAAGGCGATACTTGAGCTGGATGTTGAGAGGTGAGTGGACACACATCCCGCTCCTTGCAGAAGGAGTTACAGTGCTTGAGGAGCGGCCAGGCCCTGGAGGCCCGGTGGCGTTTGGAAGTGACAGAGCTCAGGTGAGAGGGCGGCCTGGCCGGCGCGGCGTGGTCCGCAGCAGCGCTCTCGCACAGAAGCGCTGAGCCCAGAGCCTCTGCGCCCATCACCGAGATCTGGGTTCTGCAGGTCGGGGTGGAGGAGGGCAAGAATTTGTACAGTTTTTACAAAATTAGGCTGCTCTTGGGACCACACTTTCAGAACCACGTCCCTGGAGTTTGGAATTTATCCCGTCGTCCATTGGGAGCACCTGGAAATGTTATAGCTTGAGAAAGAAAGACTCAGATCTGGATTTAGGAAGTTTCCCGAGAGCTATGAGAAAAAACGGGGGCAGCCGCTCGCTGGATTATTTCACATCCAAAGGACAGTACCCGTGGGCTCAGGCCCTTTAGGGAAAGATAGAGAGACAGGAATGTAGAGGCTCGATCAAGGTTATTTGGAATGTCTGAATATGGGGAATGAGGGAAAGAAAGACTCTCAGGATGTCAGAATTACACTTCACAGTGTGATTGAAATACGGTAACATTTGTTTTCTAACAATCTTAAACCACCAGAACCTCACAAATGGGTTCCAACAAATCTCACCACGTTTCAGATCTCTTTCTCTCAGTGTAGTAGGTTAGGCCTTCACACCTTTGCTCTGAGAAGGAGAGATGGCTTAGCCACTGTCATTCGGCAGCCACCTCAGCGATGCGTGACCTGAAGCCCACGGAGCAGGACCAGGCTCCTAAGGGAGCGCCCCCTGAGCTCAGCACCTGGGCTGTGGTGTGGGCGGTGGCCTTCCCTGGGAGACCCTTCCTAACTGCAGGAGACCCTCCGATCCCCGGGGCTGTGCACCAGAAGAGCACAGGGAGGCAGGCTGAAGCACAGATGGGAAGGGAAGTGTACATGAGTCACTTGATCCTAATGACATTGGATGCATAATAACACGGCGAGGTTTTGATTTAATTTCCAATTTCTCCAGCGACCACTGAGTTCTTTGCAAAGTGCCTCAGGGGCAGTCTGTCCCGCTCTGTGCTTGGGCGTCATGCCTCCTGCGGTGCAGGTTCTGCTGAGCCTCTCCGTGGGTTTTGAGCTGCTCCCCGCTCTTGCAACTCCTTGTACAAACCCTTTGCTATTTTTGCCTTGTTTGAATTTTCCCACCAATAGAATCTCTGCCAATGGCATTTCCAGGAAGGCTGCTTTCTCTAGTCCTTATTGCTAAGTATGGACAAGGCTCAGCTTCTGATGCTCTTGGAGCCCTTAGCCCTCTGGGCCTCGGTCCTGGCTGAGCCTCTGTGTCCTGCCCCTGGGGTGGCAGGGAGGGCGGGGTGGGGTCAGGTCACTAACTGTATTTTGCTCCTTTTGACCAGAAGAGTAACTTTCAGTTTGGGTCTAAACTGAAAATAAGTCCCCCCTCCCCCTTGGGCGGAGTGTTACCTTTTCTTTAATCATGTCTTTGGCTGTGGCCTTTCAGGAAATTTTCCTAGCCGCTGTTTTATGGTCACAGATCATGTGGGAAATAAAAGCTTCATAATATACTTGGTCACTAAGGCGGTTGCTCAGTAACTCCTCCTCACCACCTAAGTCCTAAACCAAGTGAGGAGACACGAGTCAGAGAAGGAAGGTCCACCTTCCTTACTGGCCGGGCTGGTGGAGAAGGGCTTGGGATGAGTCAAAGCTGCCTGTCGGGCCCTTTGGCCAGCGCGACAGGAAGGTTGGAGTCTGCAGGGCAGACACACGTCAGCCACATGGTGCCCACCTGGCCAGTGGTGATTCTGTTGCCACGTGGAGGAAGAAATGAGTGGGGGGCGGGGGACAAGCAGGGAAGGCAAATACTTATGGGAATCAGAGGATCAGTCACTCAGATGGATATGTTTTATAATAGAGTTTCAATAGAAGAAAATAACAGTGTTTAACAGTGACTTCCAAATGTTAGAAAAATAATTTATTCCTTTAAGGTAATTAATGTCAAGCACTATTGGGAATTTAAAAAATCAGGAAAGTTAATATTTATTTCCCAGCCTGTGAATGAAGATGGTGAATGCTGAAATTAGATGCATGATGTGTTGGTTCCATCAGGGATCCGTTCGATTTACAAATATATCATTAGGAGAGTTAGGTTTTTAAAAGTTGTCACTGCTGTTGGTTCCTCACTCCATTTCTCCATCTTCCGCGGGCCTGGGTTGTGGCTGGACGCTGGCCACAACAGGAGGTGCTATTGCCCGGTGGGCTTGCAGCCAAGTGGCCGCAGGAAGCTCGACCAACAGTGGGTTGGCAGAGTGGATGTGATGTGGGCAACCCCAGCCTCACTTTCTTAAAGGGACATGCTTGGTCTTCACGGTCTCCCCTCCATGGGCTGACAAGCAGCCGGGTGCCAGGGTGACCGGTGGGGCAGAGACACAAGCTTCCACTGTGTTCTTCCCGCTTCACCTTCTCACTCACTAGCACACATAGTGGTGCCTGTTCTTAAAGATGTTGCTCGAAGATCTTGTCAAATATCCCACAAAAAGAAGTGTGTTCAGTGAGCTCTTAGTGAGTACAAGCCCCCAGCCATGTGTCTACCCAGCGCCTGGGACTGTGAGCTGGTTTGGGAAAAGGGTCTGTGAAGTTCTCCTGGGGGACTTAGAGATGAAGCCCTCTGGGGTTCACTGTGAGTCCTGAACCAGATGATGGAAGGGAAGACATGGAGGCAGAGACCACAGCGGTGCATCGAGAGCACAGGGAGGCCTGGGGCCCCGGCGGGCGGCTGGAGGGGCTCTCCCAGCAGCTCTCGGAGTGGGATTGGGCAGGAGTCCCGGGGAATGTGGCCCAGCTCATACCCTGAGTTCAGACTTCTGGCCTCCAAAACTGTCTGAGAATAAATTTCTGTATATTTTAAGCCACCTAGTTTGTGGTGATTGATTATGGCAGCTGAAACTAATACACCTGCCTGACAAAATGGAATAATGAAGATAAAGAAGTTGGACGTGAAGAAATAAGGATTGTTTCTTGTCTTGATATGAAATGCTGACAGGAGCACAGAGTGCTCACGTGACCCTCCTCCCCTCCTTCCTAAGCCCCTGGTGCCTGCGGTGGGCGCCACGGGGAAAACTGGAGGCACAGCCTGCCTTCAGGACGTCGCAGTCTCCTGGGAAGGGCTCAATGGACATAGACCACATGACTCATTTATACAAGAAACTAAAATTTAGAAACTGCAGCATTATAGGCTACTTGGCAATGAGAAATTCACCTACTGAATTGGGACAAATACATTTGACCATCTAAGGAAATCAGGTATATAATTTGTCCCATTGTGGTAATTCTGTCTGGGCAATATGATGAAAACTGTTATTAAAAAAGGTTCCTTGTATTTCTAAGGCAATTCACTTTATACAAAAACTAGAGGCCCGGTGCATGAAATTTGTGCATGGGGGGGTGGGAGGGGGAAGAGGGGTTTGTCCCTTAGCCCAGCCTGCACCCTCTCCAATAAGGGAGCCCTCGGGAGATGTCTGGCTACTGGTTTCGGGCCTAAACAGAAAGTCAGACATTCCTCTCACAATCTGGGACTGCTGGCTCCTAACTGCTCGCCTGCCTTCCTGCCTGATTGCCCCTAACCGCTTCTGCCTGCCAGCCTGATCACCCCTAATCACTCCCTTGCTGGCCTGATTAACACCTAACTGCTACCCTACTGGCCTGATCACTCCCAACTGCCCTCCCCTGCCAGCCTGGTTGCCCCCAACTGCCCTCCCCTGCCGGCCTGATCTCACCCCCAACTGCCCTCCCCTGCCAGCCTGATCTCACCTTCAACTGCCCTCCCTTGCTGGCCTGATGGCCCCCAACTGCCCTCCCCTGCAGGCCTGCCCTCCCCCAGCCAGCCCAGTTGCCCCCAAATGCCCTCCCATGCCATCCTGATTGCTTCCAACTGCCCTTCTCTGCTGGCCTGATCTCCCCTAACTGCCTCTGCCTGCCTGATCACCCCTACCTGCCCTCCCCTGCCGGCCTTATTTCGCCCCCAACTGCTGTCCTCTGCTGGCCAATTTGGTTCTGATTGGTCAGTCTCTATGCCAGTCAGCGTCAAAAGCTCCACCTCCTAGGCAGCCATTGGCTCCTCGCAGTTGACCCAGATTTGGTTCTGATTTGTCAGTTTCTATATGTCAGTCAGTGTTTCTGGACCTATCAATGGGGCCTGATCAGAAAGGCGGGGCTGATCAGCAGCCCCAGTGGAGGCCTGGAGAGAAATGGAGGCACAGCTGCTGGCCCAGCCCGGAGAGAAAGAGAGAGGCAAATGCTGATCAACAGCTGCCACAGAGGCTATGGATCAGACCCTGCTTCTCTCTTCAGGCCTCTCTCTGGGCCTGATTCGCAGCCCCCTTAGCAGTCAGTGCTGTGTCACCACAGCAACCCAGCACTGACTGTTGTTGGTTGAGCCTCCTGTTGTTGTGGATGTGATGGACCCAGGGTTTTTATATATTAGGATTTCTTCTTCTTTTTTTTTTTTTAAATATATTTTATTGATTTGTTACAGAGAGGAAGGGAGAGCAATAGAGAGTTAGAAACATCGATGAGAGAGAAGCATTGATCAGCTGCTGCCTGCACACCCCCTACTGGGGATGTGCCTGCAACCAAGGTACATGCCCTGGACTGGACCCTTGAGTCCACAGGCCAACGCTCTATCCAGTGAGCCAAACCAGGTAGGGCTATTAGGATTTCTTTAAATAAAATTCAACTGATTTAGTTAAATATTTGTTAATAACTGATGACCTGAGAAATATGCCAGAAAGAAAAATATCTAAAAGCTGTATTCTTAGGAAACATTACCACTAATGATCAATTAAAATGTAATATTATTTTAATGTTTAGGAGAAAAGGATTTGAAGAGGTAAACATTTTATGTATATTTTAGAAATATCTATTGTACTAAAAATACCAGGAAATCGTATGAACACTCTTAATGTGATTTTTGCTCATTCCTTTGTGTTCTTTGGGAAAACATTCCTATAAAAATTAGCAAAATAAAGGGGAATATGGCTTGAATTATTTAAATATCAATAATTACAGGAACTAATACTGCTGTTTATAACAAAACTACTTTAGTATTTAAAAAAATACTATGGTTATATATTTTTCCTTGATCTGAACACACCAAAAAAACTTGACCTAACTCTTCCTCAAATTTAATACATATGAATAGAAATTAGAATTATTATGAACCTGGACTCCTGTTTTTGTGTTTTTATTATCTTATAAGTAAATGAAATAACACTCCTTTCTAACCAGTGAAGATCACCAATTTAGGATTAGTTTTTAAAGACTACTTAATAAAGACAATTTTTTTTTAGTAAAAAGAATTGTTTACAATTACTCCTCACATCCTAGTTTATAAAATACACTTTTTTATATTTGGCAATCCATAAAAAGGGGATCTATTTCAAAATTACATTTTTACTGGAGCCATTCCTCAGGTTAAAACAACAAAAATGGGTCCTGTGATCACATGGAAAGAATGATGGAGCCTTACTCCTTGGGCTGCGTTCAGACGTAGATATGAGCAGCCCCAGCTTCTTCCTGTTGATTCCCGGTCAGTGTGCAGCATGCGCTGAAGAGTGGCTTCCTTCTTGGTGTCACAGGCACGCTAGCAGCAATGGAACCTATTGGTAAGTAACCTCTGAACTTTATTTTGGACCCGAAAATGCTTCCCAGGTTCTTTTGTTGGGAGGGCCATCTCTCTGACGTTCCCACTGACTCAGCAGGCTCTCGGTGGTGAGGAATCGGATCCACGCCTGCCCCACCCCGTATTGTAGTCTGTGATTTTTAATTGTTTTGACTCACAACCCTTTACTCAGTGTGAATTTGTCTGATACTCCCTTATGCTGGTGGTTTTATCTTGACACGCAAAATGAGGACTTAACTTTGTAAGACAGACACTGAAAATTTGCGAAGATGCTTTCCTTTAGATATTGGATTTATGAGTGATTTAAAAAATCTCCTTAGTGCTTCCTATCCTTTTCAACTTTCTATAATAAAAATTAAGTTGCTTTTGATATTTATTTGCACTTTGAAATAGGACTTTATCTTGCAAATGTAAGTGGTGGAAGGAGAACGCCTGGGGTCTGTCACTCAGTGAGCATGGAGGACAGGTCCGCCTGCCCCAGGGCCTCCCTCCCGGGCTCCCACCAGGAGATGCCTGCAAGCAGGTCTGTGGAAGGGCCCTATTGCTCACAAACCCCCAAAGCAGGCAGGTAGGAAGAAACCAACTTTTTACTCAATCCAAATGCATTTTAAGAAATATTTACGATAATGTTGATGAACTATAGGTCCAATGGGGGAAATCAAATGGTGTCACTGGTGTACACAATTTTAATCTAATTTTTAAAAAAGGAAGGTGATGCCATCTTAAGTGCCTCAATGTTTACTATGATCTTACAATGCCATAGGTAGTTATTAATTTCTTGGGGACAAACTTGAAATGTATTTGTATATATTTGTAGATACTTGGCATTTTAATGAATTGCCTTTTTTGCCACTAAATTCTATAAATAGCTTATCTTGGTAGTATTGTTTTTTGGTAAATTAATGTTTGATAAATTGATACCCTCATTGGAAAGGATAACATGAAATTCACTGCTCTATGAAAGCAAAGTGACCAGGAGTGGTCTTTATTTCAAACATCATTCAGGTAGTGGGAACAGCAGAATCACTGTGCTGCTGCTGTTTCCCACTCTGTCCGAATAAGATTTTTGTTGGGGTAAAAGTCATTTTGCTTCTTGGAGTGAATATTCTTTTAGCCAAACTTTCATGTGGATGTTTTCAAATAAATATCTTAGTGGAGAAATATGAAACCAGTAATATTGCTTTCCAGGTGTTGAGTTTCAGTTTCAAAATGCAAAAAATAAAATAAAATAAAAAATAAATAAAGAAATTAAGTTGCCCTGTGTTTTTAAGAACATGAAACATTCACTTATAAAAACAGTCTTGTCAGACAAATAGAAAACTGTTCCCGCTGCTGAAATGTTTGCTGAAATAATTATATGATACACTAATAGTCCTGCACATGAATCTGTGCACCAGTAACTCGCCAGTAGCTCTCCACCTGCTGCCCACCCTCCTGTAGCTCCTCTCTGCCCCCTCTCCCTTTCACCCCCTCATAGCTTGCTGCCCTGCCTCCTCCTGTAGCTCTCTGTAGCCTGCTTGTAACTCGATGCCCCACCCTCCTTCTGATCTGTGATCCAGTCGTTTCGCAGTAGGTCATTAAGCTTCATGGTGTAACAATCATTTGCATATTACATCTTTATTATATAGGACTAGGGGCCTGGTGCATGAAATTCGTGCATGGGGAGGGGTCCCTAAGCCCAGCCTGCCCCCTGTCACATACTGGGAGCCATCAGGGGATGTCCTATGGATGGCTTAAGCCCATTCCCCAATGGGAGCAGACCTAAGCTGCAGTCTGGCTTCCCCTTGCTTGAGGCGACCGGGCTGATCACCCCTCTGCTGTAGCCACTGCCAGTCACCGCAGCCACCCAGGTATTTTCATCAACACAGACCCCAGTCCCTTCACCATGAAAAAATAACAACTTTCTTTAAGCATTTTCAAGATGTGTCTTTCATAGAATATGACATTTCTTTATTTTTCTAAGGATATGTTTCCATTGATTTTTTTCCCTTCCCTCTTATCCCAAGCTCAGCCCCTACACAAGCTTAAAACCTCTGCCCCAGGTTTAGGCTTGGGAAGGGGTCCCCGGCCCCCTGCACCTCCAATAATAGGCTTGGCCCCTTCCTAAGCCCAAAGCCTCCACCCCAGGCTTTAGGCTTGGGAAGGGGTCCCCGCCCCCCTGCACTGCTGATAATAGGCTTGGCCCCTTCCTAAGCCTAAAGCCTCTGCCCCAGGTTTAGGCTTGGGAAGGGGGTCCCCCCCCGCACACACACCTCCAATCACAGGCTCGGCCCCTTCCCAAGCCCAAAGCCTCCACCCCAGGCTTTAGGCTTGGGAAGGGGTCCCTCCCCACCCCCTGCACCTCTAATCATAGGCTTGGCCCCTTCCTAAGCTTAAAACCTCCACCCCAGGCTTTAGGCTTGGGAAGGGGACCCCTGCCCCTCCGATGGCAGGCTCGGCCCTTTCCCAAGCCTAAAGCCTCTGCCTGATGGCCGGCTGGGAGTGACCTGGGTGCCAAGGAGGTTCCCTGGACCCAGGTATATATGCAAATTAACTGCCTTCTTGGTTGGGTTAATTGGCATACTCACCCTGATTGGCTGGTGGGCGTGGCTTGGGCGTAGCGAAGGTGCGGTCAATTTACATATTACTCTTTTATTAGGTAGGATAGTTCAAATAAGAAATAAGGGCAAATGTAGAAATAACGTTGGAAAACACCTCCATGGATGTAAACATTTCAGCTCTGTTTACACAGAGGTGTCTGTTGAGGTCGGCAGGGGTCAGGCACACAAGCATTTCTGGCTGGAATAAGATTTCCCATGATTGATGAACCTCACAGAGAGGTCTGTGTGGTTTCTCCTCTTGGTGACTTTAAGCAGGAGGCTACTGCCACGTCTAGCTTTCCTGCTGACTGCTTTCTGAGAGCGCCTGAGAGGCTGAGGGTGGTCCACGGGCACCGTCAGCCGCGCTCTGCTGTGAGACCCGCCTCTCAGTAACTGGGCGCTTACCTGTCAGTCTACAGGAGACAACAGTGTCGTGGTTGGGTGATGTCTGTGGGCATTTTGTCAGTGGGAGGTCAGCTGTCCAGCGGGGAGCAGCCCACCAGACCACTGGGCTTAGCCAAAGTCTCCTGTTGGTGGCCTAATGGTGTGTCTATCTAACTGACTTTTGGGGGGTTTAAAGAACAAAAATAATTTGTAATTAAAAACAATCCATATTGCTTGTCACAAATAGAGAAAATGTGTAATAAGTAGACGACAAAATTTGGGCCCATCAGGATGGCGAAGGCGGCCTGCTCCGCTGCCGGCAGAGCTGTGAGGTCCCTGCCTCCACGGTGAGCAGGCCGCCTCCTCCCAGAGGGCGGCAGGAGTAGCTCCAGCTGCTGGGAGATGGAAGGCAACGGAACTTGAGCAACAGGACAGCCGTGGCCCTGGGTCCTGAGGAAAATGGAGAACAGCTGCCACACTCCGGGCCTGTGAACAGACTGTCCTCACACTGAGAGTCCAGCCCGCCATGTCCCTCTGGCCCAGCTTCCATGTTTTATTTCTGTGGTCTCTGTTTTTACTTGTTTAATCGATTTTAGAGAGAGAGGGAAGGAAGAGAGAGAGAGAGTTGTTGTTCCATTTATTCGTACACTAACTGGTTGGTTCTTGTATGTGCCCTGACCAGGGATCACGCTGCAACCTTGGTACATTCAGGACAGCCCTTACCACCTGAGCTACCCGGCAGGGCTGGTCTCTATTACAAAAATAACATGTTTGCCTCATTTCACATTACTGTAAAGCTGACTGTGCACTTTCAGACTATATATGCAAACTGCCGATGCTAAGAGCAGTGTGGCCTCCCACCCGCTCCCAGGGCTGCCGGAGCAGCATTGAAACCATGAGGTGGAGATCTTGGAGACTTGGTGTACAAAAGTCAGGGTTTACACGATGCTCTGGCTAAAAACAGGTCGCACCCCCCTTGTAGCCATGGGCAGCGGGCACCCTGCAGTGCTTACTTTTGGAACCCTAGCGGTCTTACTCATGCACAATTCAGCGGGACTCCCACAGCGCTCATGACCAGCATTCAAGTCATCTGTTCTCAATGTTGACTGGATCTCTAGCTCCAAACCTCACAAGGCAGGTGCAGTGGCTGTGGACAGTGGGTGTGGCGTGGCTGTGCGTTCAGTGGGGGCATCTTAGTTCACTGTCAAGATTTGGTGGAACCCTTTGGGCTGATTAGGAAATAACTTCTTGCTCTGAATTCTGTGCTGTGAAGGTTTTTACTGACAGTAATATCAGCAAAATCGATTCTGCAATCAATTTTACTTTTAAATCAATTTTTTACGCTCACATTTGTTTAGAGATTTGAGTGAGATTGGGGCACCCTGGGTACGGATGTCCCTGGACCTGCCTTAGGGAAGTAGTGATTCCCTGATACTCCAGAGAGGCACGTTCTAAAGCGAAATCAGGAAGGGCACTCATTCACGTTGAATTCGGCTTCAAGCCACAACACAAAGCCCTGGTCAGCGGCTGGACACATAAAAGGCTCCTTTTCCTTGAGTGGGTCTCTCTGGAGCAGGTCTCTCTCCCTTTTAGGTCCCTTGAAAGGCCTGGGACCCCGTGGGCACGCGTGGGCACGGAGGGAGAGCAGGAGGGCCCGCCAGCTGTCCTGCCTGACTCAGGGAGAGGGCAGCCCCACACGCCTGGCCCTTCTGGCCGCAAGCTGATGGGGAGCAAGAGAGAGAGGCCTGTGGCCAGGTCAGCCCTTTGGAAACTGGTCCTGGAAAAGCAGCATCAGCCACACCCTGTGCTCTCACAACACAGCAGCCCCTCCCTGAGGCCAGGAGAGCACCACACCCACGCAGCAGCTAGGACTTTGAGTGGGAGTACATTTCCCCCGAGAGCGATTGTAAACTGTGCTGATATGAACATAGGGGTGCCTCTATCCTTTCTGATTGGTGTTTCTAGTTTCTTTGGATATATTCCCAGGAGTGGGATTACTGGGTCAAATGGGAGTTCCATTTTCAGTTTTTTGAGGAAACTCCATACTGTTCTCCACAGTGGCTGCACCAGTCTGCATTCCCATCAGCAGTGCACGAGGGTTCCTTTTTCTCCACATCCTCGCCAGCACTTGTCATTTGTTGATTTGTTGATGATAGCCATTCTGACAGGTGTGAGATGGTACCGCATTGTCATTTTGATTTGCATCTCTCGGATAATTAGTGACTTTGAGCATGTTTTCATGTGTCTCTTGGCCTTCCTTCTGTCCTCCTTCGAAAAGTATCTATTTAGGTCCATTGCCCATTTTTTGATTGGGTTGTTTATCTTCCTTGTTAAGTTGTATGAGTTCCCTGTAAATGTTGGAGATTAAACCCTTATTGGCGATAACATTGGCAAATATGTTCTCCCATGAGTTGGCCTTTCTTGTTGTTTTGTTGATGGTTTCTTTTGCTGTGCAGAAGCTTTTCATTTTAGAAGCCCTATATGACAAACCTACGGCCAACATCATACTCAATGGGCAAAAACCAAAACCATTTCACCTAAGAACAGGAACAAGATAGAGATGCCCACTTTCACCACTCCTGTTTGACATAGTACTGGAAGTGCTAGCCATAGCAATTAAACAACAAGAAGAAATAAAAGGCATCCAAATCAGAAAAGAAGAAGTAAAACTGTCCTTATTCGCAGATGACATGATACTGTACATAGAAAACCCTAAAGACGCCATCAAAAAATTATTAGACTTAATAAATGAATTTGGCAATGTAGCAGGATACAAAATTAATGCCAAGAAATCTATGGCATTTCTATACACCAATAGTGAACTTACAGAAAGAGAGACTAAAAAATCAATCCCTTTTACCATCACACCCAAAAAAATAAGATACCTAGGAATAAACTTAACTAAGGAGGTAAAAGACCTATATGCAGAAAACTACAGGACACTGAAAAAAGAGATAGGGGAAGACGTAAACAGATGGAAGAACATACCATGTTCATCGATTGGTAGACTCAACATCATTAAATGTCCATACTACTCAAAGCAATCTATAGATTCAATGCACTCTCCATTAAAATACCAACGGCATATTTCACAGACATAGAACGAACTCTCCAAAAATTCATCTGGAATAAAAAAAGACCCCGAATAGCCACAGCAATCCTGAGAAAGAAGAACAACATAGGAGGGATCACAATACCAGATTTCAAGCTATATTACAAACTCACTGTTCTCAAAACAGCCTGGTACTGGCACAAGAACAGACATATAGACCAATGTAATAGAACAGAGAACCCAGAAATAGACCCAAACCATTATGCTCAATTAATATTTGACAAAGGAGGCAAGAGCATACAATGGAGTCAAGACAGTCTCTTCAATAAATGGTGTTGGGAAAATTGAACAGATACATGCAAAAAATGAAACTAGACCACCAACTTATACCACACACAAAAAATAAACTCAAAATGGATAAAGGATTTAAAGGTAAGATGGGAAATCATAAAAATCTTAGAGGAATCAATAGGCAGCAAAATATCAGACATATGCCGAAACAATTTCTTCACCGATACTGCTCCTAGGGCATTGGAAACTAAAGAGAAAATAAACAAATGGGGCTACATCTATTGATTTTTAGAGAGAGAGGAAGGGAGAGGGAGAGCGAGAGAGATATAGAAACATTGATGAGAGAGAATCATTGATAGGCTGCTTCCTGTACACCTCCTACTGGGGATCGAGTCTGCAACCCGGGCATGTGCCCTGACTGGGAATCAAACCATGACCTCCTGGTTCATAGGTCGATGCTCAACAACTGAGCTGTGGCGGGCTTAAGTTGTGTTTTAGAGCAGCCATTCTGGCAGTGGTTTGGAAGGTCCTGTTCCTGCCAGAATGCAGAGACGGGGGGCTGAGCCAGGCTCCAGTGCACCTGGCTGCGGTCTGGACCTCAGAGACAGAGAGGTTGATCTGAGTGTCGTTTTCAGATCGAATTGAATGAGAAGCTGCAGACGTGAGGGCAGTGGGAGCCAGATTGGCCTTCAGGGCAGAGGAAGGTTTCCCGGAAGATGGAATCAGTGGGGAGAAAACCTCCCAGACAAGCAAAGGGGAATTGAGGCCACAGGAATGAGTGTGACGTGGGGTCAGTGCGGACTGGGCTCTGACGGAAGTGGGGGAGGAGAATTGGGGTTTGGAGAGGCATGGTCCCCAGTTTGGGTCGTGGTCAGTTGTGTGAGTCCCTCCTTCTGTTCTTAGGGGGCTTGTGCCACTGTGTCCATGCCCTCCCTCACCCACTAGGGCTCTGTGGGACGAAGGCCGTGTTGCGTGGTTGCCCCGTGGCTGGAGTGGGGCAGTCTGTCTTCAGGGCACCCCCTGCTGGTCCCCTGGTCCAACACTGCCTTGGACTGGGGTGTTGGTCTTATTCTGAGGTTCCCATTGACAAGTGCCCAGGCCTGCCGACAGCCGTGCGCACCCGGCCGTCAGGAACCGAGCGGTGCTTTGGTGTCACTCCTCCTTTTCGTTCCTCAGTTGGGTGAGTATCTGGTGAGAGTGAAATGTTATCTGTGTTAATTAATCATTTCCTCCAAGCGAGGCACCAAGCGGGGAGGTGGCAACACGGCCCCCTCCGTCTGCCCCACCATGGCTGTGGCCGTGGGACCCGGCTGCCCGAAGACGGACTCCCCGTGCCTCACAGCCCGGCGGCCGCAGGACTCGATCCGCTGGCCACCTCACTGCTTAAGGGAATATGATGCTCACTCTCCTGTCTGAGAACTGGTGAGGGTGGGTGGTGCAGGGGTCCCCGAGACTCGCAGCGGTCAGGATGCAGGAGTCGGAGCCTCTGACTGTCCCTGGAGAGCAGACCTGGCCAGGCGGGGCTGCCCTGGATGGCCCCCTGGGTGAAAGCTTGTTTCATGAAGCCTTTGTGCATGGGGCTCCCTTGTAGCAGCTTTGCCTTTACTGTGAACGCCAGGATCAAGTTGTTTGGGTTTTAGCCCTCAATATACTAAGATCAGAGAGGCAGATGGGATTTGAGGTACGCAAGTCTTAGCTGTGGACACCCCGTGGGTACCGTGGCTCCGCAGAGGAACGAGTGGCTGACGCTCCTTCTTCCACAGGAGCTCAGAGCGTGCCTGCGAGCCCGGCCCGGCCCCGGCCTTCCGTGCAGCGTCCCTGATTTCCCCGTGGTCACTTCCAGGGCTGCTCTTGTTCCTGTGTCATCTCTCGTGCTGCACTTGGTGAGAAACCTTCTGGAATATTTCACCCATTTAGGAAAAAAGGCCTCTGATGGAGAATATAAAAGCAAACCAACCAACCAAACAAGAAATCCCGCAGCATTTCAGATCATCAAACAGGCAAGTTTTCTGATAAGAAAAGCTGGATGTTTTATTTTGCCCGATAGGCGAGGGGTCTGTTCTCAGGACCGCCCCCCCCCACCCCAACTCACACACACACCAGCTCCTTTATTTACGCCAATACCCGGGGCTGACACCTTCCTAGGATGGAGAGCGTGAAGGCCTGGGAGCTCTGCTGGACGTAGCCCCTGGGGACAGTGAAAGCTTGCTTTTTCTGAAGGATAGAATGGACAATTCGCAAATTACATTTTCTTGAAGAAAATAATTGCGGGCTGTACTGTTGGAGAGAAGGCTCACAGGTTCTTACTCAAGTCCCTTCACCCCAGAATAGAAGGAGAACTGAACTTGAAAGGAAGGTTATAGAGGGGTTCTGAGGGTAATATTTTGAAATATAATGTATTTTTCCTGTTATAATACCTTTTTACACTGAAGCCCTTTTGCCATTAAAACTAGACAAAATATCCATGACTTACTACCCCAGAAGAAAGGAGACAGGGACATAGAGAAGGTAAGGAATCAATTAAGTTTATAAATGGATTTTAAGATAACAGTTTAAACAGTTTTCTGATGACTGAAGTACCCTAGTGCCCCGCCCCTCCCCTCCGTCCGGGGCGTGGGATTCTTTCCATCAGAATGGGGTCCACTCTGCAAGGACAGGCGCTCTTACACCAGAAGCCTGGGCGTAGGTGTTACTGCTAAGACTCGGCCGGAGAATAAACTGCCTGGGGAATAAACCAGACTCTGCCGCGTGGACTGCACTTTGCACACGATTTCTGTGTTTGCCGTGAGCATCAGCCTCCGCTGCTCTGGCCTCGGCGTGGCTGCTTGTGTCCTAAACTCTACTCACCATGCACGGACCCCCTGCTGGGAAAGAGTGCAGTGCGACCGAGTTCCTTCAAAAGACTGATTCTGGCTTTTTCCTTCTGCTCTTTGAGGAACTAAAGTTAGACCACAAATTAATGAACAAAAATCCGGCTACTAGGCAATAGCAACTTCCTATAATTTTCTGGGATTCAGGGATCACATTGCAGAGTTTAAGTAGAAGTTCAAAGCTCTTCCTGGAAAAGTGGATCCATTGGTAATTTGTGACATTTTGGGAGTCATTTGCCCAAGTCACTGAGTTGCCATTCTCCGTGTTGGTGTGGATTAAACCTGCATTCCGAGGCCCCACCTCCCGGTATTCTCATGCCGAGGGCCTGGGACAGGGCCCGGCTCTGCCTTTAGAAGAACTGCTCCAGATGACTGACAGGTGGTCCGTGTCGCACCGGAGGGTGCTGGAGCAGCTGGGAAACCTCTTTTCACATCTGGGAACCCTTTGGAGGGAAGCGCTCAACGGGGGTCCCTGGAGCAGTGGAACATGGGGCATCCCTTCCACAGGTGCAGAGCTGCCGGATGTGGGGAAGGTGAGCCCCCAGACCTGGAGGCCAGGGTCTGATGATGGGCACCACCGGGGTCTTCCTGCCGGGCGGGTGCATGTTCATGTTCGGGAAACATTTCCGGCTCCTCAGGCCCCAAGTCCTTCAGCAGGCAGCTCGCTGTCCTCGCGGCTGCAAACCTTTCCTTTTCAAACAAGCAGCTCTGCAGGCCCCGCGCTGAGAAATCTCCGACCAGCACGCTCCAGGCGCTAATCGCAGAAGCTGCTCCTCGCTGTCTGCTCTCTCCATCGGTGTCGCACACTCTGCAGAACAGAGACTGTTGGAATTGGAGGCCGTTGTTCCCGTTGAAAAAGTTGTCCTTGTAACATGGTGGAGACTCTTGGTGGAGAGGTGTCTTTTAAAGAGAGTGTGTAAAGAGCGCAATGTTGTCCGGTGGCCTCCTCGATCTCGCCAGTAGCTGGGTGGGCGCTGGGAGGCCTCGCTCTGCGGGAGGGCCCCGAGAGTGGCCCGCACATGTATCACGCAGTCGCGCAGAGAAGGTCGCTGAAGATGTGGTCAAAGGGGCAGACTTGAGATTGGGTCCCGCAGGTCCCAGCCAGGCCTTGTCCAGAGGTGACCTCTGCCGCCCCTTCTTTACATCATGTCATCGCCATTCATTCTCTCACAGCCCAGGCGTGGGCCTCACGCTGCGTGCATGCGGGTGTGGTGGGCATGGGGCACTCTGGAAGGCGGTGGGTGGAGGGGGAGGTGCAGGCAGGTGCACTGGGTGGTTGTTTCACGTGCCATACGTGGGTAAACAGTGTTCAGGAATGGGGTGCTTCGTGGATGCACCCCCTGTCTGTCTGCTTGTGGAACGCAGTGTCGGGAACCTGTTTGAAGGGCCTTGTAAAGGTAGGTCTTCCTCAAACACTGGCTGTGACCTGTGGCAACTAGAATGACAGGTGCCTGTCAAGGGGAGCTGACCACGGCATCTGTGCCTCTGCTCCCAGGAACCTCCTGCGCCTCTGGCAGGAGGACGAGGCGCTTCCTCTGCGATTGCCTCGCTCCCTTACTGCCTCCTCGGAAGGGGCGAAAGCATAGGAAGGGGAGTGATTCACCCAAGTGCAGCACTCCTGCGTGACGGCATCGGGATTTGAACCCAGGCAGGCTGGTGCTTGGTGTCCACACGTCCCGCACGTTAGGACAGAAGGAGCATGAACCTCGGTGAGTGGTGGAGAGGAGCGCTCTCGGAGATGCTGTGAGGGCAGGGGCACCGCTTCTGAAAAGAAGGAAGGGAGGAAGCAGGGAGCGGGGAGGGCGGGTGGATTTTACAACCTTGGCAAAGACAGAGGCCTGGAGGACACGGTGTGTCTCCGGTGGATCTTGTCTGCGGTCGCGGGTTCACCCTGGGCGCCGGGAGACCTCGCCTCAGGCAGCACCTTCAGTGCCTTCCCCGTGTGCACAGCCTGCACTGGGAGCAAGCACCTGCCTACAGGCTCCGGCCCAGCCAGCACCGGACGCTTAGGAGCAGAGGAAGGGACCGCCTGGGGACAGCTCACAGATGTGGTCTAGCAGATTATTGTGAAGGAACAGGAGCAAAAGGGGGAAGAAAAGGCAGTTGTGTGAGTCTCGTGCCCGATGGGCGGGCATGGCTTGCCTCTGGTGAGCTGGCGGGGTCTGTGAGGAGCAAAGCTCAGGGCGAGCTGAGCAGGAGCGTTAGCTTGAAAGTCAGCGGCTGCAGAAGTCCCACTGGCCTGACCTTCTCCCCGGTGGTGTGCGTGGGTGTGGGGACAGGATATTTACTTTATCGTCATGACTTGTACCACTTACCCAGCCCATAAAAACCTCCGTGAATGGTAACAGCAAAACACAATGTTCTACTTAGGATTGTATCTGTAGATCCGGGCAGTAGGGCCTGGCCTGAAGACAGAGGGAATGCGGAGGTGGCGGTTTTAGGATCAGTCTGGAGGCCAGGCAAGAGGCACTGAGGCTCCCGCTCCCCAGAGGACAGAAGAGGCGGTGTGTGTCCTGGTGGGAGCTGTGTTTAAACTCGGGGTGACACTGACATATGCCACTGCCCCTTTACACGTCCCCATTGTCCTCCATGGTCCCTGGGGCAGGCAGATTTCTGTCGCCTCCCTCCCAAGGCCTGACCTGTGGTTCAGGCGTAGCTGCCTCCAAAGGCGTAATCCCAGGGGCTTCGGGATGTGGGAGACAGGACAGGTGCATTGCTTGTTGTTTTTATTGATTTTAGAGAGAGAGGGCGATTTTAGAGAGAGGGGATCGATCGAGCCTGTAAGCCGGGCATGTGCCCTGCTGGGAATTGAATGGGAGACCTCTTGGTCCACGCTCAACATGGAGCCACAGCCGCTGGGCTCATTGCTGTAATCCTGGGATATGACCCCCGCACAGCACCCTGGGCTGAGCACACCAGAGTCTGCTTCTGAAAGGGCCTATCTCTGCCCACGCTCACTTCCTGCCTCTGGATTGGGGTGATGGCGAGCAAAGTGTTACTGGAACAAATACTACAACTTCCCTTCTTTATTTATGCTAAACATGTTCAAATCATACTTCAACACGTGAGCACCATTATATGGCGAGATCACAGGTCTTAAGCGATTGAGAACTAGCTGTTTATGAAATGCACTGTATCTCCATTCTGCTTGTCTCTGACAGTGCTCAACAGCGAATTTATTACTTCCCGAGTGTCTGGCAGGTGCTCACCTGCGTTCCTGGGGCCCTGAGGAGATGCACATCCTGGTGAGGCTGGGCTGTGCCCTTGGCCCTTTCTCCTCAGCGGCAGCTCCCGGGGTCCCTGCCCTGAAATCTGGGGTTTGCCAGTCCCTCCCCTCCTCCGCAGGCCCCACGTTCCCATTCTCACCATCTGAAAGCCACAGGTCCACTGCAGGCCCCTTTCGATCCTCTACTCTGAACTGCCTCTCAGACAGTTCGTTAGAATTAACGGATGCCCCTGGGGGAAGCAGTCCAGGCGTCAGGTTCGTCGTTCTGGACTTCCTTCTTCTCCTGGCTTTCGGTCCCGGGACTCACCTCTGCCTTTGTAGCTCTCCAATGCTCTCATATTTTTTAAAACAATATTTTGCCCCACCTAGTTTATATAGCTCCCTGTAACTATTTCAGTTCCTTCTTAGTTAGACCAGTTCTGAGAAACTTCTTTCCACATTAAGAGTTCAGGAATCTGGAGAAGGGGCTGCGTATAAATGAATAAACTAGACAAGAAATATAAATTTGGGAGGCATGGGGGAGCCAGGGGAAGTTCCACTTTCTAGTGAAGTGGGCTCCCTGAATCTCCGGACCCACAGCTTTTTATTTGCTGGGAAATACATTGGCCCCTTAGGAATGCAAACAGGTACAGTTTGATAAACAGGAAAAGATGACCAGGTTAGGGGAATGCCTACAGCTGTCCAGCAGGTAATAATATGCATATTTTCAGCCCTGCTGAAGCCCCAACGTCCATCAGCTTCCGAGGAACTTCTTGCATAATCATGACCTGCTGGGATTAGCCTCCAGCACTAGACCTTCCTGGGGTTTCGGTGCCAAACGAAAGGTTCGGAGTGGGCCGGGGTCGCCCACCTATGGCATGAGGCCATAATATATCAAGAGATTTTATTCCCGACAGCTGGGTGCAGGTGGACTGAGACTGAGAAAGGCATCAGCAAAGAGAGCAGGGAGGGATAGGTTTTTATTCATCCTTGCTGGCTGCAAGCCGCTCTGCTGACGTGGGGTCCAGTCGGTCCTTGGCTCCTCCCCTGCCGGGTGTCTCCTGGTGACCTGAGCTGTGCTGTGCTAAGGCTGCAGGCTTTCTGCAGGATCGCTGCTCAGCACAGTAAGTTTCCTCTGCCCTGTTTTATCCTCTTTAACCCTTTCATGATCAAGTTTTATAGTGAACACACATCACGGACAAGTTTAAAGAAGTAGGAAATGGATTATATTGTTCATAACACTTTTTCACCAGAACTAGGATAAAGCAGTTTAAATATCAAAACAAACAAAAAATAGAGCATTTCCACTTGGGAGAAACAATTCAATATCATTTATTAATGTCATGCATTAGAGGGTACCGTCTCCTACAGAATCACATCAGCATAAGAAGATACAATGGAGAGGCCTCCGGGAACGAGCAGAAACGGCAGGAAGCCGAGGCTGCGACCGGCCAGAAAAGCTCTCATTAGTGTCTATGCCGCGGTGGAGGCGAGTACGCATGGACTCTGCATTTCACACCAAAGCAAGGAGGGCCCCGTCAGTCTCGGGGTTCACCATGCGGACAGGTGCCTGCTCATGCACCCGCTGTCGGGGAGGCGCCGCTGCTCCCAGAACGTGGCTGGCCCTCACTCAGAGGCTCCGGGACGAGCGTGCCACGTGCCTGAGACTGCGTGATTGTTACCGGGGAGACAGGCCACCAGGCGGCACCTTAGAAAGTCAGTTTCTGAAATGGACAAACCGCCCATGAGCCATGCTGGTGTGGGTGGAGCAGGTGTGCTGTGCCCAGCAGTGGGGTCATGGGGCGTCACAGGAAGGGTGACAGGGAGAGGACAGCAGTGGCGATGGCTCGTGTGTTTCTCATGGGACTAGGGGAGATCCAAGGAGACAGGGTGCACATGTGGACATGGAGGAGATTTTTACTACTTGAAGTTGGAGGAAGAAATTCAAATTAGGAGAAATGGATAAAGCTAAAAAGGAAAAGGGCACTTGGATGCCATCCTAGCGCTGGTGCGGGCATCCCAGGATTTGAGGCCAGCGGGGAGCAGAGTGCGGTGGGAGGACACAGGAAGCAGTGATGGATGAGCATCGGCCCTGAGTGGAGGAAGAGCCCCAATGTCCAGGGAAGAGTCATGTGTCGGGTCAGGGTAGCTGTAATGCAGGGGTCCTCAAACTATGGCCCGCGGGCCACATGCGGCCCGCCGAGGACATTAATCCGGCCCGCAGGGTGTTTTTGCCGCCACTGCCTGTCCTGCTTAGCAGCCGACTCGTCCCGGGCCCGCAGTGCGCATGTGTGGAATGTGCGCCACACTCTCCGACTCCCCTCCTTTTCTCTGTCTCTCAACTCCTCCTCTCAACCTCAGGTGTGATCGGATGAGTCACGAGCTTGCCTGTGCAGAGCCTGCTGTGCCTGAGGACCGAGGTAAGAACAAGTTAGGATTTATTTTTTTTTTGAAGTTAGGAGGTCTTTTTTTTTTATTTTGCAGTTAGTAGGGCCTTTTTTTTTTATTATTTTGCAGTTAGTAGGGCCTTTTTTTGCAGTTAAGGGGGGCCTTTTTTTCTGAAGTTAGGAGGTCTTTTTTTTTTTATTTTGCAGTTAGTAGGGCCTTATTTTTTTGAAGTTAGGAGAGCCTTTTTTTTAAAGTTGGTTAGTTGGTTGAGGGTGGTTTCTAGGGGGGTTGCATCACAGTGATAACGCAAATAGTCAGTGCTCAGTGCTAATGCAAATTGTCAGTGCTCAGAGGTAATGCAAATAGTCAGTGCTCAGTGGTAATGATAATCGTAAGTGCTCAGTGTTAATGCAAATGGTCAGCGCTCAGTGTTATCGCATGGGGGCCCCAAACTGGTAATCTGCCTAGGGCCCCATGGGAACTTAATCCGGCTCTGCAGACAGCCGAGGAGTAGGAAACCCAATTTAATTGACAGTAAGTGCATTTATATTTTGATTGCTATTCATTTGTGTATGATGTTGTATGTTGTGTGCTGTGTAAGCCCCGGTTCACACTGTTGCGATCTCTGAGCAGTGCGAGTTCAGCCATATACTTGTAGTGCGGGTGGGAGGACACAGGAAGTATTTGGAAGTATATACTTGTATGGCTGAACTCGCATTAAATTCGGAAGAAAAAAGGCATACGTGCCTTCTTTTTTCCTGCAGTGGAATCTGATCGCATGGGTCTTCTCACCCATGTGATCATCAGATTCCTGTGCGAGTTCACAGATCGCAGTGCGGTTCGCACAGGGTAGTGTGAACTGGAAAGGTGGTGGAGGAACTGGCTCTGTAATCGTGCCAGTTCCCGCACCGCACCAGTGTGAGCCTGAGGTAAAAGCGGAGTTCCACCAATATGGGCACTGGTGAGGCTGAAATGATGTGGACTGGCAAGGCTGCATTGATGGACACTGATCAGACTGCATTGATGGGCAGTGCAGTCTATATGTCTCTGTGTGGGCAAAGTTACTGCTGGTATATTGTTTTTGTAGCACTGTATATATATATTGGTATTTTATTAATAGCAATTTGGAATCCCTAGGAAACAATGATATCAAGAAAGAGAAAAATTGGGAGACGGAGAAAATGGTGGCTGAATAGAGACATGTTCTGAGCCTGGTCTTGGGGCGGAGAGTAAGAACAGCTGAGGTTCGCATGGGGAGTGTCTGTTGGCAAGCTAAGGGACAGCTGAATTCCAGGAGAAGGTGGGGGAGTGCTAGGCAGGGTGCCCCTGACTGTGCAGCACCCACAGCGGCTGGGTCCCCTCCCGGAGCTGCGGGCTCAGAGGGGGAAACCTTGCCATCTTGCAAGGGAAGGAGGATTTTATCGGAGGCCTGACTTTCCGTGACAACGGCAAACACTGAACAGCTGTGAGCACCAGAACACTGGTCCCCAATTGGCGCAAACACGCGGATCCAAAGGAACTCTTCACTCCACCATGGAAAGGTCAGATTTTGCCTGGGATAAGGTGAGGTTTCTCATCCTGGCAGCCGGAGAGAGAAACACACGAGCAGAGGGAACCGGAGGACCGGGGAAGTCTGTGCCTAGAAAAATCCGCAGCTGCCCAGCCGGGTGTAGCTCAGCGGTTGAGCGTCGACCCAGGAACCAAGAGGTCACAGGTTCGATTCCTGGTCAGGGCATATGCCCAGATTGCGGGCTCATTCCCCAGTGGGGGGCGTGCAGGAGGCAGCCAATCAATGATTCTCTCTCATCATTGATGTTTCTATCTCTCTCTCCCTCTCCCTTCCTCTCTGAAATCAATAAAAATATTTAAAAAAAAAAAAAAAAAAGAAAAATCCGTGGTTGTTGGGGCTGCCGTGACCTATGAATGTGGAAGGGGGTCCTCTGAGCTGCTAACAGAAGGGATCTCTAAAAAGCAACCCATTTTGATCTGATGAGGAGGGTCAGACTAAGAATTTCAAAGGAGTGCAGGCTGCTTAGTCTTGCGCGCAGACCCACTGACCGCACATTTGGGCTTTTTCCAATTTTGATTACTAAACCCAATACATATGAAAACCCAGGTGGGAATACCCTGAGAGACTGCAGGGGGAAGCAGAACCTGGGGAGCAGAGCTGGGAGTGACCATCAGAGAGTCAGCTCTGAGGCGCACACCTCCACAAACCGGTAGTCAGTGCCATAGGGAAAAAAAAGCTAGAGAGGCCCGGAAGACAATCCAGAAACACTGCCACCCAGGGCTGAAACACAAATTGTCTCTAGTGTAATCGAAAATAAATACGAGAAATTAAGACACCACCTGCTTAAAAATCAGGACTGGCTTACAACACTGAGGAGCAGTGGAACGAAGGGAACTGCAATACAGCCTGGACTGGGAAACAGGCGTACCAAACAGAACAATAGAGGAAGTGAGTGACCGCCACTACTGCACAATTTTATTCTTATTATTTTTAATTTTAATTTTTTAATTTTAATTTTAATTTTTTTGCATCTTTTACTTAAGAAACTAAATTTTTTTTCTTTTTCCTCACTCGATTTTCACCTTTTTAATTATTACATTTTTATTTTCAATCAGCATTATTATTACTATTATTTTACCTTTTTTTTTAAGTGTCATTTGATTTTCTCTTTGTTTTATTTTGGGATTAGTGTCCTACATTCTATTTGCATCTTTCCTTTAGCATCGTTTTACCCTATCTCAATGCTACCCTTATGCCATCACTCTCTTCCTAACCTTTCTCCTTTTGGTCTCCTGTTTCTCTCAACCCTTTCCGGCTTTAGATTTTCCCTGCTCTTTCTGTTTACCCTCTGCTAAAATTTCACCCTACTTATATATCTAATTTCCAACCCCCTGCTCCAAGTCCATACACACCTCTCTCTACCCTATCTTAACTAAAAAAAAAAAAAAAAATTGTTTTTCTCTCTGTCCTTTTGCTGTTGCTTGCTTGAATGTTGATTAGATTGAATTTTTATGCTTTTTTGTGGGATTGTTTTGCTTATTCTTTTTGTTTGTTTGTTTGGTTCTTTTGTTTGCTTTGCTTGTTTGTTTTTTACTTCTGTTTTCCCTTGCTTCACTTGATATTAGTTGGTGTTGTAGTTTGTATTAATCTCCAGGTTCGTGTTGCTGGCATTTGCTGGGATTAGTGGTTGTTCTATTATAGTTTACTCCCCATATATATAGTTTGTTCCCCTTTTCTCTCTTAGTATCGTTCTTGTCTCTCTTACTTTTTTTTTGTTTTTTCTTTTCCCAAGTTCATTTTCACACTCCTTTTGTTGTTCTTTCTTTTTACTTTTCCTTTTCCTCTCCTATCCCCCAATTTGTCTTTCTCTGGTGGTCACCTTTATTGGAGGTTATTAATATCGTGAATACAATTCTGTTCAGTGCCTTGTGTGTTGTACCTGGTGTGTTGTATTTTGTGCCTTTAAATCAATGCAGGAGAGAGAGAACTACATAACCAGACACCCAGAGAGGAGAGACCATGGGGAGACAAAGAAACAGCCACCATAGGAAAGAAAAGCAGGCATCACCAGAAAAGGAAGTAAACGAAATAGGGGCAAGCGACCTATCAACGAAAGAATTCAGAGAAATGGTCATAAGGTGGCTGAAAAGAATGGAAGACAAATTCGACAATATGAGTAATAACCAAGAGGAAATGAAGAAGAACCAAGAAGGAATGAAAAATGACATCGCTGCTGTAAGAACTCAATAGAAAGCATCAAGAGTAGACTAGAAGAAGCAGAGGACTGCATAAGTGAACTAGAAGACAAGATGGAAAAAAATACCCAAGTAGAGCAGCTTCTAGAAAAAAAAAATTAGAAAGCATGAGCAGAGCCTAAGGGAACTTTGGGACAACACAAAACAAAACAACATCCAAATAATAGGGGTTCCAGAAGGAGAGGAGACTGAGCAAGGAATAGAAAACCTGTTTGAAGAAATAATGACAGAAAACTTCCCTGATATAGGGAAGAAAAAACCCACACAAATCCAAGAAGCTCACAGAGTCCCAAGCAAAATGAACCCCAAAAGACCGAGGCCAAGGCACATTATAATTAAATTGGCAAACACCAACGACAAAGTAAGAATCTTAAAAGCAGCCAGAGAGAGACAGAAAGCTACATACAAAGGAACCCCCATCAGACTCGCAACTGATTTCTCAACAGAAACTCATCAGGCCAGAAAGGAATGGAATGAAATATACAAAGTCATGCAAAGGAAGGGCCTGAATCAAAGAATACTGTACCCAGCAAGGCTATCAATCAAAATTGAAGGTGAAATCAGGAGCTTCACAGACAAAAAAGGACCAAGGGAATTTATCACCACCAACCAGTGATGCAAGAAATGCTAAAGGGTCTGCTGTAAAAAAAAAAAAAAAAAAAAAAAAAGAAATAGGAAGCAAAGAAGGAACACAGGGGTATAGAATAAAAATGGCAACAAATAAATACCTATCAATAATAACTTTAAATGTAAATGGATTGCATGCCCCAATCAAAAGACACAGGGTAATGGATTGGATAAGAAAACAAGACCCATATATCTGCTGTCTACAGGAAACCCACCTCAGAAAAAAAAGACGCATACAGACTGAGAGTGAAGGGATGGAAAAAGGTTTTCCAGAAGAATGGAAATGAAAAAAAGCTGGGGTAGCAATACTTATATCTGACAAATTAGATCTCAAAGTGAAGTACATAACAAGAGATAACAAAGGCCACTTCATAATACTAAAGGGAGCAATCCAACAAGAAGAAATAACTCTGGTAAACATATACACACCCAATACAGGAACACCCAAATACTTAAAAGAACTCCTGGAAGATATCAAAGGAGAGATTGACAGTAATACAATCATAGTAGGAGACTTTAATACCCCACTATCACCATTGGACAAATCCTCTAAACAAAAAATCAGCAAAGAAACATCAATCCTAAATGACTCATTAGACCAGATGGAATTAATCGACATATTCAGAACATTTCACCCCAAAGCCACAGAATATACATTCTTCTCAAGTGCACATGGGTCATTTTCAAAGATAGACCATATGTTAGGACATAGGCATAGTCTCTCCAAATTCGAGAAGATTGAAATCATATCAAGCATCTTCTCAGATCACAGTGGCATAAAACTGGAAATCAACTACAATAAAAACAATCCAAAGGAATCAAACACATGGAGACTAAACAGCATGCTATTAAATAATGACTGGGTTACCAGAGAGATCAAGGAAGAAATAAAAAATATCATGGCAACAAATGACAATGAAAACAATCCAAAATCTATGGGACAGAGCAAAAGCAGTCTTGAGAGGGTAGTTCATAGCTCTACAAGCCTACTGCAAAAAACAAGAAACAATGGTAATAAATTACCTAACCCTACAACTCAATGAGTTAGAAAAAGAGCAACAAGAAAAGCCCAGTGTTAGCAGAAGGAAGGAAATAATAAAGATCAAAGCGGAGATAAACGACATAGAGACCAAAGAAACAATACAAAAGATCAACAAAACCAAGAGCTGGTTCTTTGAAAGGATAAACAAGAATGATGAACCTCTAGCCAGGCTCACCAAGAAGCAAAGAGAGAGGACCCAAATAAACAAAATCAGAAATGAAAGAGGAGAAATAACAACAGACCCCACCAAAATACAAAGATTGTTTAAAAATACTACGAACAACTCTATTCCAACAAACTGGACAACCTGGAGGAAATGGACATATTCCTAGAAAAATACAACCTTCTAAAACTCAATCAGGAAGAATCTAAACAGCTCAACAGGCCAGTAACTATGGAAGAAATTGAAGCAGTCATCAAAAAGCTTCCGGCAAACAAAAGCCCAGGGCCAGATGGCTTCACAGGGGAGTTTTAACAAACACTCAAGGAAGAACTAAAACCTATCCTCCTCAGACTATTCCAAAAATTTCAAGGGGAAGGAACACTTCCAAGCTCCTTCTATGAAGCCAGCATCACCCTAATACCAAAACCAGATAAAGACAACACAATGAAAGAGAATTACAGACCAATATCCCTTATGAACATAGATGCCAAAATCCTCAACAAAATTCTAGCAAATTGGCTCCAGCAGTACATCAGAAAGATCATACACCATGACCAAGTAGGATTTATCCCAGGAATGCAAGGATGGTACAATATCCACAAATCAATAAACGTGATACATCACATAAACAAACTGAGAGATAAAAATCACATAGTCATATCAATTGATGCAGAAAAAGGATTTGACAAAATCCAACACCCTTTCTTGATAAACACTCTCAACAAGGTGGGAATAGAAGGTTCATACCTCAACATAATAAAAGCTATATATGATAAACCCACAGCCAACATCATACTCAATGGGCAAAAACTAAAACCATTTCCCCTAAGAACAGGAACAAGACAGGGATGCCCACTCTCACCACTCCTGTTTGACATAGTACTGGAAGTATTAGCTATTGCAATTAGACAAGAAGAAGAAATAAAAGGCATCCAAATTGGAAAAGAAGAAGTAAAGCTGTCCTTATTTGCAGATGACATGATATTGTACATAAAAAACCAAAAAGACTCCATCAAAAAACTAATAGACTTAATAAATGAATTCGGCAATGTAGCAGGATACAAAATTACCGCCAAGAAATCTATGGCATTTCTATACACCAATAGTGAACTTACAGAAAGAGAGACTAAAAAAACAATCCCATTTACCATCGCACCAAAAAAATTAAGATACCTAATAATAAACTTAACTAAGGTGGTAAAAGACCTATACACGGAAAACTACAGGACACTGAAAAAAGAGATAGAGGAAGACATAAACAGATGGAAGAACATACCATGTTCATCAATTGGTAGAATCAACATCATTAAAATGTCCATACCCAAACCAATCTACAGATTCAATGCACTCCTCATTAAAATACTAACAGCATATTTCACAGACCTAGAAAGAACTCTCCAAAAATTCATCTGGAATTTAAAAAAAAGACCCCGAATAGCCACAGCAATCCTGAGAAAGAAGAATAAAGTAGGAGGGATCTCAATACCAGACTTCAAGCTGTATTACAAAGCCACTGTTCTCAAAACAGCATGGTACTGGCACAAGAACAGACATATAGATCAATGAGATAGAATATAGAATCCAGATATCAATCCAAACCACTATGCTCAATTAATATTTGACAAAGGAGGCATGAACATACAATGGAGTCAAGACAGTCTCTTCAATAAATGGTGTTGGGAAAATTGGACAGATACATGCAAAAAAATGAAACTAGATCACCAACTTACACCATTCACAAAAATAAAGTCAAAATGGATACAGGACTTAAACATAAGACAGGAAACCATAAAAATACTAGGGGAATCTACAGGCAACAAAATCTCAGACATATGCCAAAAGAACTTCTTCACTGACACTGCCCCTAGGGCAATGGAA
This sequence comes from Ia io, assembly GCA_025583905.1. Classification (NCBI taxonomy): domain Eukaryota; kingdom Metazoa; phylum Chordata; class Mammalia; order Chiroptera; family Vespertilionidae; genus Ia; species Ia io. The sequence continues at coordinate 4,464,805 of JAJQQW010000019.1, read as the reverse complement.
GCTAAAGAGAAAATTAACAAATGGGACTACATCAAAATAAAAAGCTTTTTTACAGCAAAAGAAACCATCAACAAAACAATAAGAAAGCCCATTCTATGGGAGAACATATTTGCAAATGATATCACTGATAAAGGTTTAATCTCCAACATCTACAGGCAGCTTATGCAACTTAATAAAAGGAAGATAAATGATCCAATAAAAAAATGGGCAACGGACCTAAATAGAATCTTTTCAAAAGAAGACAGAAGGAAGGCCAAGAGACACATGAAAACAAGTTCAAAGTCACTAATTATCCGAGAGATGCCAATCAAAATGACAATGCGGTACCATCTTACACCTGTCAAAATGTCTATCATCAACAAATCAACAAACAACAAGTGTTGGCGAGGATGCGGAGAAAAAGGAACGCTCGTGCACTGCTGGTGGGAATGCAGACTGGTGCAGACACTGTGGAGAACAGTATGGAGTTTCCTCAAAAAACTGAAAATGGAACTCCCATTTGACCCAGTAATCCCACTCCTGGGAATATATCCAAAGAAACTAGAAACACCAATCAGAAAGGATATATGCACCCCTATGTTCATAGCAGCACAATTTACAATATCTAAGATTTGGAAACAGCCTAGGTGCCCGTCAGCAGATGACTGGATCAGAAAACTGTGGTACATCTACACAATGGAATACTATGCTGCCATAAAAAAGAAGGAATTCTCATCATTTGCAGCAACCTGGTTGGAATTGGAGAGCATTATGCTAAGTGAAATAAGCCAGTCAATGAAAGAAAAATACCACATGATCTCACTCATTTATGGATAATAAAGAACATTATAAACTGTTGAACAAAAAAGATAGATACAGAGACAGTAAAGCATCAAACAGACTGTCAAATTACAGGGGAAGGTTAGGGAGAGGTGGGGGAGATAAGAGATCAACTGAAAGGACTTGTATGCATGCATATAAGCATAACCAATGGACAAAAAACTTTAGGGGGTGAGGGCATGTATGGGAGTGGGGTGGGGGGGACAATGGTAAGATATGTACACATATAATACCTTAATTAAAAAATTAAAAATAAAAAAAAAGAAAGAGAAAAATTGACTCGGAGTGTAGGATATTCAAAGAACAGTGGACTTATGATTACTTTTTCATGCAGTACAAGGAAAGAGCTGTGTGTTTGATATGACAGAATATAGTGTCTGTGTTCAAAGAATACAATTTGCGTCGACACTATCAAACTCAACATAAAGATAAATATGATTGTTTGGTCGGAAAAGTGAGAAAAGAGAAAATATTAAAACTGAAAAATACATTGACAACTCAGCCAAATACTTTTGTGAAGCAGAAGCAGCTAAATATTTCATCACTGCGAACAAGTTTTCAAGTTGCCAAGCTAATAGCATGCACTGGCAGACCATTCGTGGAGGGAGAATTTGTTAAAGAATGCCTTCTTTCTGTTGCCAAAGAGATGTGTCCAGAGAAGGCCGATTTATTTAGTACAGTGAGTCTTTCAGGACCTACAATTACACAAAGGATTGAAGAAATGGGAGACAATTTGCATCAGCATTTGCAAAACTCCGCAAAAAAACTTTCCTATTTTTCCTTGGCACTAGACGAAAGTAATGATGTTCGTGATCCTGCACAACTTCTAATTTTTATTCGTGGGACAAATGACTATTTCGAAGTCACAGAAGAGCTTGCTGCACTGTAAAGCATCAAAGGGACAACTACAGGAGAGGATATCTATAAAAAGGTTTGCCAAACTGGGAATGGTTTGGAGCTGGACTGGGCTAAACTAGCCAGTGTGACAACTGATGGTGCTCCTAGCATGGTGGGGTCTAAGAAAGGAGTAACTGCTCGCATTAACCAAGAGATGGACAAACATAACCATTCTCTTCCAATAGCCATACACTGCCTCATCCACCACCAAGCACTGTGTAGTAAATCACCGAAGTGGGACTCTGTTATGAAAATTGTGGTGTCTTGTGTTAACTTCATTAGACCTAACGCACTAAACCACAGACAATTTCAGGAATTTCTGTCTGAGCTAAATGTTGCCGATGAAGATGTTCTGTACCACACAGAAGTCCGTTGGCTGAGTCGAGGGAGAGTTTTGAAACATTTCTATGACTTACTTCCACAGATTACAGCTTTTCTGCTTTCAAAAAACAAAGAAGTACCAGAGCTCAATGATGCAGAATGGAAATGGCACCTTGCCTTTCTGAGAGATGTAACAGAGCGACTCAGCAGTTTCAATGTGCAACTTCAAGGAAAGGGGAAGCTCATCTGTGATATGCAACCACATGTGAAAGCATTTGAAGTAAAATTAGGCCTCCTCATCAAACAAGTGAAGGAGGAAAATTTCTGCCATCTCCCCACAACTCAAAATCTGTTAGCGGAAAAACCATTGGTTGCATTCCCAAACAAAACACGTGTGGATTCACTGGAAAAGTTGCAAAAGGAGTTCCAATTTAGATTTAATGAACTTCATCTCCATGAACAGGACATACAGCTTTTCCGTAACCCATTTTCTATTGACATTGAAAATGTGGATACAATTTACCAAATGGAACTGGCTGAACTGCAGAATTGTGACTCTCTGAAAGACGCATTCAAGTCAAGCAGCCTTCCTAATTTCTATGCATCTCTCCCCTCTGAGACATATCCTAATCTCAGGAACCATGCACTCAAAATGGCAACCATCTTTGGCAGCACTATGTCTGTGAACAGACTTTTTCCAGAATGAAACATCTGAAATCTCCAACCAGATATATACTAACTGATGCACACTTGCATCACTTGTTACGACTAGCAGTGACAAATATGGAACCGGACATTGACCATCTCATTAGCCAAAAGCAGGCCCATAGTTCCCATTGAAATAGTGGTAACTTTGTTGATTTAACTTTACTTGTTCTTCATTTTAAATATTGTATTTGTTCCCGTTTTGTTTTTTTACTTCAAAATAAGATATGTGCAGTGTGCATAGGAATTTGTTCATAGTTTGTTTTTTTAAACTATAGTCCGGCCCTCCAACGGTCTGAGGGACAGTGAACTGGCCCCCTGTTTAAAAAGTTTGAGGACCCCTGCTGTAATGGGTGCAAACAAAATGGTCGATTAAAATATGAGGGTCTAATCAGTCAGATTCGACAATGGATGGGACATTGACAGTGTCTCCTGGGTTGTCACCCGGGGCCGGTGGCAGCCTGGCCTTGTTGGCTATGAATGTCCTTCGGGCGGGCCCTGTGGCAATGAGACAGGCCTGGGCCACAGAGACCTGGGCCGTGAGGCCGGGCGTGGCCAGGTGGCTGAGCAGCAGAGACCTAGGACAGGGCGGGTGGGAAGGAGCCCGGGGCTCAGGTGGGAGCTGCAGGGGGTGGAGGAAGATGGAGGGCCGCGCCAAGCACCGGGTGAGCTTCCAGGGCTCTGCCCGCCAGGACGGAGCGCTCTGCTCGGCTGGGGCTGAGGAACACCCCACAGCCAGTGTCCTCCAGGTCCCCATCACCTCAGCCTGCACAGGCCACCGAGGGCCACGCCAGAGCAGATCGCAGCCTCTCTTCCCGGAAAGGGTGCAGTGCCCATGCACCCCCCAGGGGCACAGCTACCCCCGCCCTTGGCGGGGTGCGGCTAACACGCGTGGCCTGGCGCGTTCAGGGAGGTGCGGTCAGCAGGGGGTCTCGGGGAATTCTGAGGAAAGACGCCCTTCCCTTGCCCAGCTCCCAGCTGCTGCGTTAGGATGAGCGATGGTGATGGAGCACAGGGAAGACGTATCTAATGCAGAGCCCTCGGCCAGAGGAGGAGCCAGGCCCGTGGAGGCTCTGCCCGCCGGCACAGACAGCCTCTCGGCGCCCGAGCCGCTCTCGCCGTTGCCGGTGGGCGGGAGGCCAGCCTGTGTGAGAGTGTTTGGGTTTCGAGGGGCGATGATTTTCCAAATGACGTCGGAAGCTAGTTTTTTCTCTCCAGAGTCAGAGCAAATACATTATCCCTCCCTTCTCGCACACAGACATTTCTCATCTAGGCAAAGTGATGTTATCTGCTAACATCTGCTGGGCACATGCTGTGGTCCAGAATCTGCAGTGCAATGAGGAGGGGGACACACATCCGCACGGGAGTAGCTCCCAGGTCAGTGGAAGGGCCTGTCCTGCAGGATGAGTCCTGCCCGGTGAGCCACAGTGCCGGTCCTCCCCCGGAGAGGACCCGGGAGAGGCCGTGGTGCACGGACCTGCGCCCAGAGGACGTCAGATGGCCACGAGAAGGAAGGAGAAGTAAGTCTCGGTCATGGGACGTTACTAGGACGACTTTTAGCTAAAACACTGAACTGTAAACTGAGCCTGTGGCTGCTCCATCCGGCACTCGGTTCTGAAATCCTCCCGTGAGGAGCGGGCTGAGGCCGCGGGTCACCTGGTCCAGGTGGGCAGAGCCTTGCTGAGCAGGTGCGGCCCACAGACCAGCAGTGCTTTCATCTCCTGCGAGGCCCACTCTCCCTCCACCCACAGCTCCGCCCCGACAGGAGCGCAGGGTGGGCTGCCCCACGAGAGTGCCGCCAGAGTGCACTTCTCTCGGCCTCGTCAAGGAGTTCCTGTTGTTTTAACTTCCTGAGTGTCTCTGCCCATTTACATCACTGCCTGCCCAGCTCCAGGCCAGATCAGAAGCCCAGCTGCACTGTCATGCACTCCTTGTTCAGAAATGGCCGTAGCCTCTGAGTGTCGCAAATGAGGAGCCCTCCCTCCTGGTTCTCACGGCGCAGGAAGCTGTCCCAGACATGGAGCCACATCGGCCCAAATGCTGAACTGACGAGCATCTGCCTCTGGCACTGCCTCGCTGCTCCTACTCAGCCATCACGTGAAGACAGCACTGCCGTTCCCACAACAGTCACTTATTTTTAAAATTTTTAAAATTCTATTATAATATTGTGGTTTTCATAAAGGAAAAATGCTACAGATGTAAGAGCTTCAGAAAACTAGTGTAACTCCCATCACCGCCACGCCAGAGCTTTCAGCAGCATCGCCCATTCGGATAGATGTGCCAGCCTCTCTATTTTTTGTTGTCTGTTTAATAGAACATAAACGGAATAAAAAGTTAAAAATAGAGCCCTTGCCCTTGATCAAAGGGACAAACAGATCAAAGAGCTTGGTGAAGGTAAAACAGTTTCTTCTTCCCCCGCCTCTCTCTGGGAGCCGTCGAGTCTCTGCCCACGTGGGTTTCCGCCCCGGCTGGTGCTCACAGCCCGGCCTGTGCTGGCATCGGCCCGGCCCGTGGTGCGCAGGTTCAGCGTGTTCAGCCAGCTGGGCCTTGGCGCCAATAGTTATAAACTGCAACAGAAATTCAGAAACAAGGGAGAGGCTTAGAGGCCACGAGAGAGGCAGATGTTGTCTTCACCTAATAGGGATGCAATAAGGGAAGTGAGCAGTCAGCGAGCTGTAGAGATTGGATAGTTCACTCCTGGCAGGGCTGCTCCAGCCCAGAGCTTTCATTCTGATGCAATGCCTTTCTGCGCGACGCCTGGGGAGGGCTCTGGAGCGCAGGAGCCCTGGAGTGTGGGCCGATGTGGATCTGTCTAGGAACATGGGGTCTCGGTCTTTCTCCGAAGGGGCTTTGTGAGGAGCTTTCCCAGTGTTCTCTTCCTGCTGCATTAAACGTGCTTTACCTGATCATAATTGTTTAGGTTCCAACTTAAACTTTCACGGATATGTGACTCATAACAGGGGGAGTAAAGTTTGATACCAACCATCGACCTGGACGCTCCCACCAGCTGGTCACCCTGAGGCCAGAAGGTGGTGCAAGCGCAGCACCAGGCCCAGGCGGCAGAAGCGCCAGCACCATTCCAGTCCTGTTATCCTGATGCAGATACGCTCCTTCCCCTGTGAACTGCCCGTCCCTTAGGTCATAGCTGCAGGGCAAGAGCACAGGGCAGAAAACAAACAGCGACCACTCCTGACACTGAACAGCCAGCAGCATCTCACCTGTGACACCTGCAGGCGGAGTGCAGGCCGAGGGTGGGCGCTATGCCGGGGCCAGGTCCCCTGCAGAGCAACCGATTTCACACCTGGGTGCACACCTGTGAGACCTGCACGGACCCTGCACACCTGAGACCTGCACGGACCCTGCACACCTGAGACCTGCACGGACCCTGCACACCTGAGACAGGCACGGACCCTGCACACCTGAGACAGGCACGGACCCTGCACACCTGAGACCTGCACGGACCCTGCACACCTGAGACCTGCACGGACCCTGCACACCTGAGACCTGCATGGACCCTGCACACCTGAGACCTGCACGGACCCTGCACACCTGAGACCTGCACGGACCCTGCACACCTGAGACCTGCACGGACCCTGCACACCTGAGACCTGCACGGACCCTGCACACCTGAGACCTGCACGGACCCTGCACACCTGAGACCTGCATGGACCCTGCACACCTGAGACCTGCATGGACCCTGCACACCTGAGACCTGCACGGACCCTGCACACCTGAGACCTGCACGGACCCTGCACACCTGAGACCTGCATGGACCCTGCACACCTGAGACCTGCACGGACCCTGCACACCTGAGACCTGCACGGACCCTGCACAGCTGAGACCTGCACGGACCCTGGCAGTACAGATTTCACACAGAGTGATGCTACCTGCCTCTGTGACCAGGTCCCGGCTAGGAGGGCTGACAGGTCCGCAGGGCAGGGCCAGCCTCCTGCCTGCAGATGAAGATGGCAGGCCTGGGTGCAAAATCTGGGCCCAGGGAACCAGCCTCCTTGGGTAAGAGTGACAGCATGTTGGGGGGAACTTGCAGGTTTGAGACTGTTCGAGGGAAACAGCCACCTCGAGAGGACGTGGCCTGGAAGGGAGGTGTGCGAGGCCCAGTGCTGCCCTCACAGCGTGGCAGGGCCTCGGGTCTCAGAGCTGCCAGGGCAGCACAGCTCCGAGTCGTACCCACAGGCCTGGCTCTCAGCGGCAGCAGCTAGGAGCCCAGCTGTGCAGCAGCCGCAGGCCCTGAACAGCTGGAACCTGCTTTGGGGAGGAGCTGGTTTCAAATTGGTGGCAAAGGAAAGACCTCATTGTGAGGCTCCTGGACCTTGAGCCAATGTGCTCAGCCTGCAGGGAGGACACCATCCGCTTAGGGGCGGTGCCCGCCTACCTGCGGCTGTTCACACACAGCAGCTGTAAGGACGCCAGGGTCTGCATCGGAGCGTCTGTGCTGTCCTTGCGGAGGGCACATACATGACTGCGTGTCGCTGTGCACGCACTAGGGCCACGTGCAGAGCCTGCCACTCCTGCCGCTGTCCACGGGGCCTGCAGGACAGACTCCAGGCCTGAGCACAAGCGTCCCTTCCGCCTAAAGGACCAAGGCCAAGGCCTGGACGGCGGTGTCGCGGCTGGAAGGCCAGGTCCCTGTGTCCAGGCACCCAGCCACACTGAGCTCTGGTTGGAAGGAGTGCCTGCCGCCGGTTACCATCTGGAATGGACTGTCTGCAGGTGGAGGCTGTGCTGTAACTTGCATGTGACATGCGTGTGACACATGACGAGAGTCAGCAGCATGTCTGGGTTGTGGGCAGGAAGTGACGCTTCTGCTGAACACACGTTTTGAAGGGGATAACGGGAGATGCAGACCAAGTGTCTTATCACACAGTGGTGTGACTGCTCAGCCTCCTCGTGACACCAGCAGTAACGGGCACTGACTAAGTGTGCCCCGTGCTGGCCTGTAACTGCACCGCCACTTCCAGGGAGGTGTCCTTGAACTCAACAGAGAAGAAAACTGTGGCGCGGACACTCATTCATTTCCCAAGTGGAGCCGGTGGCAGGAGACAGTGCAGGAATTCTGCTGCATTTTACATCTTTACTGTTGAAAGTGTTAGATGTGCTCCCTTTCCCCTTGCATCTCCCCCGACCCGCACTGTGCTCACCGTGTGTTCACTGTGCTCAGCGTGTGCTCACTGTGCTCATCGCGTGCTCACTGTGCTCACCGTGTGCTCACTGTGTGCTCACTGTGCTCACTGTGCTCACCGTGTGCTCACTGTGTGCTCACTTTGTTCACTGTGCTCACTGTGTGATCACTGTGATAACTATGCTCACTGTGTGTTCACTGTGCTCACTGTGCTCACCATATGTTCACTGTGCTCAGCGTGTGCTCACTGTGCTCACTGTGTTCTCACTGTGCTCACTTTGTTCACTGTGCTCACTGTGTGATCATTGTGATAACTGTGCTCACTGTGTGTTCACTGTGCTCACTGTGCTCACCATGTGTTCACTGTGCTCACTGTGCTCACCACTGTGCTCACCGTGTGCTCACTGTGCTCACCGTGTGCTCACTGTGCTCACCGTGTGCTCAGTGTGTGCTCACTGTGCTCACTTTGTTCACTGTGCTCACTGTGTGATCACTGTGATCACTGTGATCACTGTGATCACTGTGATCACTGTGCTCACCGTGTGCTCACACTGCTCACTGTGTGCTCACTGTGCTCACCGTGTGCTCACTGTGCTCACTTTGTTCACTGTGCTCACTGTGTGATAACTGTGCTCACTGTGCTCACTGTGCTCACCATGTGTTCACTGTGCTCACCGTGTGCTCACTGTGCTCACTTTGTTCACTGTGCTCACTGTGCTCTCCGTGTGCTCACTGTGCTCACTGTGCTCACCATGTGCTCACTGTGCTCGCTCACCGTGTGTGTGCTCATCGTGTGCTCACTGTGCTCACTGTGCTCGTGTGCTCACTGTGCTCACTGTGCTCACCGTGTGCTCACTGTGCTCACTGTGCTCACCATGTGCTCACTTTGTCCTGGTACAGGGCCCTGGTGCTGTGGAATACCCAGAGGTGCAGACAGATCTGGGTGGGGCAGCTGTATTGGAGAGGCCAGAAGGACATCCTTTCCTGTAATGTGAAGGGAGACACAGTCTCCCTTGGCCCACTGCAAGACTGTGTGAGTGACTCTTCATCTCTTCCTACTGCTGATTTCTCAGATACTTTCTTGATTTTCCTGGAGTTCCTCAAGCAGACTGTCAGCCCTGCCCTCCCCCCAGGGAGACACAGGCAGTACCCATTCTGCTACCAACATGCCATCAAATTCCAATTTTACCATAAAATTCAGCTTTACTTCTGGCTCAGGTCCTCACCAATCATAGGGCCACACTTGCCCTCAGTGTCCATGCATTGCCTGGGCGCCACAGATGAACTAACCTTTGAACTATCAGAATTTCCAGTTCCTTCTTCTCCCCTGTATTTGGTTCTTCTTATCTTGATGAATTTGGCTAAAGGTTTATCAATTTTGTTTATTTTTTCAAAGAACCAACTCTTAGTTTTATTTATCTTTTCTATTGTCTTTTTTTTCCCCCAGTCATGTATTTCTGCTCTGATCTTCATTATTTACTTCCTTCTCTTTGGGGGCTTTGTTGTTTTCTCTTAGTGCTTTTGGCATAAGATTAGATTGTTTGGTTCTTATTTCTTGAGATGGGCCTGCATCGCTATGAATGTCCCTCTTAGCCCTGCTTTGGCTGCCTCCACCCTTTTGGTGTGAGATTGTGAGGACGGTCTCGGCCCAGCAGTGCTTGGTGACGTCACTAGTGGAGCAGACAGGGCTCTGTGAGAGAGGGTGATGACTGGGAAGGCAGAAGGAGTTCCTATGGAGGCGGCTCAGACAGGGCCTGGAGCAGAAAACACACATGAGCAGCCAGCACCATTGTTCTTAGTGCGTCGAGGGGGGGCAAAAGTAGGTTCACAGTTGTTTGTATTAAAAATAGTTTATTCTTGTATTATCATTTATTAACTATTGTGTTATTTTCATATGAACAACTGTAACCCTGCTTTTGCCCACCCTGTGTAATAATGTAATCACAATTGTCATCATCATTATTGTCTTGTTGCTTCTCGCTGTTTTCAGACACACTTGTCCCCTCCGTTGCTTTTCTCTGTTTCTGTTACTCTGGCCATACTTTCCAGCTTTGACACCATATTAATGCTTAGCTTTCATAAGAACTCGGCCAATGGAAGTCCTGGGTGGTTGTTTTTTGTTTGTTTGTTTGTTGGCTACTAACGTAAAACACACTCCCACACACATATGCCAAGTCCTGGGATCAGGGAATAAGCATTCTACATGTAGCACCTTATTTCACCCTCATAGTCTCATCACCAGCACTATCCTGAGGTGAGGAAATAGGGTTAATAATGGGCCCAGGTGGCAAAGCTCATCAGGGGCTGGACCACACTCCACACCACCGCCCACACCCACGTGTCTTCTTCAGTCTCTGAAGCTGGAGAGTCCTGCTCCAACAGGAAGGCTGAGGTCAGGGGTGCGAGCCTTTAGTCTGCCAAGGCCGTTTGGATGTTGATAAGGTCATTCACTTACTGTGACTCACTTCATGCACACCTACGTCGCGATGGAAAAGCTCCTAGGTTTGTTGGCTCTCGAGGCCCCCCTGCAGCTGCCTTGGCAGGGCCAGACCCAATGGACTTATACGCCCGTGGGGGGTTGGGGAGGAGGGTAGACATTCCCCACCCCCAGTTTAGATAGAGGATAAATAGGTTTTTTATTTAATAAATAATACAAATGAATTAATTTATAGACGGCAGCTCATGAAGATCCTGAAGTGCTAGATTGAGTAAATTTTATCCTAAAGAAGAGTCAAAAGATGAACATTTCTCCATTATATTGTCAGGTCACATTTGGAGATTACAGACCCTTTGAGACTATGATGGGAGCTATGGATTCTCTTCCCAGGAAAAAAATAGATGTGCACATACATTTGTAGTTTATTTCTGGGACTTTGATACCCCTACCCCCACACACACTCCCCCCTTCCCCAAAAGAGCCCATTCATGAACTCCTGGGAAAATGTTCAATTTATACTCAATTCCTTTGATTCTATTATAAACCTTCCTGTACAAAAGTCTGATAATGAACTAATAATATTTGCTACATCCTACCTTGAAATAGCAAGCTAGATAAAAAGCTGTGAAAATACTAGTTACAGGCAAAAAGCTAAACAACAAAAGCATTAAAATTTGTGTGTAGTTACCACCACCTGCTTGCTGGTCATACTTAGGAAATTCTAAAGCTACATTTAGCTTGACTATTACACCAGTATGTTCTTTATTTTCTAGTAAATCAATAGTCCTGTGTTTCTAGCCTCTCATTTTGATTTCTAATCTGAACATTTGTGAAACATTCGGCTGGGCTTGTGGAATTACTTTTTAAAAGTCTCTCACAGCCAAGTTTGTGAGTCGTCCCCTCCTCCTTTTTTTTCTACCTGAATTTGGATGTCAACTTATTCACCTGCGCAGATCTGCTCATCTCACTTCCTTCCTGTTCCCTGTGACTGCTCTCCGCTGACACCCAGCTGCTGCCAGAAAGATGTTTCAATATGGCTCTCACCTGACCCTCCCTGGTCTGAGCCCCAGGTGGCTCTTCAGGCTACACTCCAGGCTTCACTTTATCTTGTCTTTTCCACCCCCAACCCACTCCTTGACTCCTCCCAAACACGCCAGAGAGGCTTCTAGAACTCGGGCTGGTCATAGGGCTGGAAGAACCAAATCTGTCTTCCCTGACCAGGAAAAGCAATTTTTAAAAAGTACAGTTACAGCCAGAATGTGGATTCTCAATCCCGATCTGATAGAAAGTTGAGAGGTGAGCCTCTGTGAGAGAGAGAAAGGAGAGGACCCTGGGCACTGGACACCCAAGTCAGCAACAATGGGGTCCCAGGGATTCGGGCAGGACCCCAAACAAAAGCTGTCAATCAGGGAGTGAGGTAAGGCCAAGAATTTGGCAAGAGGAGGGTGACAGACCCTCCAAAGAGCCACACCCAAGGGCCAGGGCAGGGGCCTGCACTCCTGTTTCTGAACCTGACACAATAGAGCATCTTTTCAACGAATGAATGAAATGTCACAGAGTTATGCCTGTGATGTCCGTCATCTGCTGGATAGTCTTTATGACACTAAATCGGAAAACTAAAAATTATGTCAGACAGACTTATTGACGTTACCGATAAGATGAAACCCGGTCTCCTGTGCAGGTGGATAAGGTGGCTTCATACACACATAGAAAAGAGGAGGAACATTGTTCTCAAATCATCCAAGATCTTGTCATGCTGACTGCATGGGAACTCCGACCTGTGCTTGGGAAGACTGAGGAAATGCAGAGCCTTGACCTGTCCTGTTCACACAGCCCCTGCAGGTGATCACAGCAAGGCATTCCAGAGAAGTACGTGGGCTTCTTGGGGACCCGGAGCGCACGTCTGTGAGGCTGGCCAGGTGGTGCTGGGGCTCACAGTGATGCCCTGGCTGTGGCTGTCTTTTGATTTTGAAAAGCTAGAGGCTGTAGAAGGACAGACACTCAGTGGTGCTCTCTTTATCTATCTTAGAATCTGAGAAGCGGGGAGAAATGAAATCTACTTTTTTCTGTTGCCTTTAATTCTTACTTGACCCAGTTTGTATTTCTGGCTATATTAAATCTAATATTAGTCATTTGTTGGTTACCTTCAAATTAAAAAAAAAAAAAACTTTAAGTACAAGTAAATTCACAATTTTTTTATTCAAATGATTTACCACAATATAATTTAGTGTATTAAATAAAATTAGAAATAAGTGACCCATAGACTGGAGATTATACTTGTTAGAAATATTTTTATTATAATAGCTGTTAAAATCCTACCTAATAATAGACAAATATGCAAATTGACCGTACCTTCGCTATGCCCATGATTGGCCAGTAGGCGCGGGGGGGGGCGGGACTCGGGGTGGCCAGGGTGGCCGAGGGCCGGTGGGACGCTGAGCTCGCATCGCCAGCGGCGGCTCGAGCTCCGCGTCTGCGCCATGGCTGTGCTGTGGCACAGAAGGGGCCTCTGGGGCAGCAAGCTCACGTCCCACCGCGGACCATCAAAAGCGGGGGAGCTGGGTGCCTGTCCGCTCAGGCACCAGGCCTTTCAGAAGCCTCCAGTGGGGCAGAGGCTTCTGAAAGGCCTGGTGCACCAGCAGACAGGCACCCAGCTCCCCCACGATCGAAAGCGTGTAGGGGACCCCACACGTGCATGATTCAATCATGCACTGGGCCTCTAGTATTACTTATAATTGGGGAGAAGGAGAATGGAAAGAGAAATCTGGAATGGAATGATCTGACCTAGTTAAAGCTTCGGATAACTGAGACCCAAACTCCCTTGTTCGTCGACCATCCACTCCGCTGCTGACGAACACGGCTGTTGAGTGCTGCCTGTGCCAGTCGGTACTTCTGGCTATAGTAAAAGGCTCGGGATCCTTGGGGCTTGGCCTTTGACCAGCACTGACGGAGCTCCAGCTTGAACAGGATTGTGCTGGGAGCTGGAGAAGGGCCAGGCACCATGCCGTCCCTCCCGGAAGGCTCCCGTCTGGACGAACAGAATGTCGCCCAGCAGCCAGCCCTGGCATGCGGAAGCACGCCTCTGCGTGGTGGGAGGAGCGAGGCTTCCCTGAGTCTGAGGAGGAGACGGCCTTTGAGGCGAGATGTGGACAAGCGCAGTTGGAGAAGGCACTTCCGTGGGCGCTGTGGGCATGCGCAGCGGCAAGGGCTGCTCCTGAGAAGGCTAAAAAGGGCTAATTCCAATGTAACCCTGATATTTGGGGCTAGTGATCTGAATCCAAGCCAGCAAGCTCAGTGTACATTCCTGATAACCTATAATGAAGTCCCTCTCTCCTTCCCAGATACTGGTCCTGCAGAACCTGTTACTGTGAACAGTGCACTGCCCCGGAGGGAGAGTTATTAACGCTGGCGCCAGGCCAGACCATCAGATATGGCCTGGAGACCCCCAACACCTGGGGGCTTTCTTGCAAGGCCCTCGAAAAGGACCGGAAGCATAACCCATGCTTGTGGGACAAAGACCACAGGGAGGGAGACATAAAGGAAAGCCCCATGCGTGTCCCTTCACTCAGATTTGGAAGGCTGTTCCCTGAGTCCACTGGCGTATTAAACAGTGTCCCTCCATTTCTTTGAATGAAGTGTCCTTGGTCTTCTTGGTCTTCTGCAACAGCTGGTTCCCTGACCTTGAAACCAACCGAGCTTGGCTTTTTTGGCCTCTGGTGAGGGAACAGGGCTTGGGGCCTGGGGGCGCAGGACAGGCCTCCGGAAGGTGCGCCCTGCTGATTTTAGCAGAATTGAACAGGGGGACTCCTGGCGCTCCCAGACCTCAGCCTAGGACCCAGCTGGCATCTGGAGAAAGTGGACGGACACTTCTGGACCTGTTGACAGAATCGGTAACATAGGGGCCCCAGTCAGTCAGGCCCACTCCAGTGAGTGGAAGGGGGAGCTTGATCACCTCCCCAGAAGTCATAGGACTTTATCAGTTAAATTGGTCAGGAAACGGGTGGACTGTGCTTTTTAAACTCTGAGTGAATGTCTGGTGAAAGTGTGTGAGTGTGGAGGGAGAGGGCCTGCCCTCTCCTCTCCTTTGTGTGGCTCCACAACCTTGGTTATGGAGTCCGAGTGGGCCCCAACCTGCGGTTCCATGATTTGTCATATGGCATAACGGTGACTCACCCCCACGTGGAGGTGACCAGGCCCGGGGTTTATACGGGTGCACCTTAGGTAAGACGAATCTAAGCTCCCAAGGGATGTGGTCAGGTGGGCATCTGAGTGAGGATCTGTGAAAACAGGTCACCCCCTCCCTTGTCTGTCATGGGGTCGGGACAAAGTAAACCCACTGTTCTCAATTGCATGTTGAAAAATTTTGAAAAGGGTTTCAATGGAGACTATGGTATTAAAATGAACTCCAAAACACTGAGGAAATTCTGTGAAGTAGAATGGCCAGCCTTCGGGGTCGGCTGGCCCTCGGAAGGCTCCTTAGATAAGGGCCTGGTCAGGGCGATCTGGAATGTAGTCACAGGAGATCCTGGACACCCAGACCAGTTTCCCTACATAGACAGCTGGTTAGAAATTGCTCAAACCTTGCCGCCTTGGGTCCGGTTCTGCGTGTGTAACAAGGGACAGAGTAAAGTTTTAATAGCAGGAGTGAAGAGGCAGTCAGGGCAGGTGCAGGCTAAGGAGAGGCAGGCAGGGCAGGAGCAGGCAAAGGAGAGGCAAGCAGGGCAGGAGCAGGCTGAGGAGAGGCAGGCAGGGCAGGTGCAGGCTGAGGAGAGGCAGGCAGGGCAGGTGCAGGCTGAGGAGAGGCAGGCAGGGCAGGTGCAGGCTGAGGAGAGGCAGTCAGGGCAGGAGCAGGCTGAGGAGAGGCAGGCAGGAAGGAGCAGGCAAAGGAGAGGCAGGCAGGGCAGGAGCAGGCTGAGGAGAGGCAGGCAGGGCAGGTGCAGGCTGAGGAGAGGCAGGCAGGGCAGGTGCAGGCTGAGGAGAGGCAGGCAGGGCAGGAGCAGGCTGAGGAGAGGCAGTCAGGGCAGGTGCAGGCTGAGGAGAGGCAGGCAGGGCAGGAGCAGGCTGAGGAGAGGCAGTCAGGGCAGGTGCATGCTGAGGAGAGGCAGGCAGGGCAGGAGCAGGCTAAGGAAAAGCAGGCAGGAGAGGAGAAAGCAGAAGAGAAGCAGGCAGGAGAAAAGAAACAGGTCCCTCAGAAGGGAACCCAACCCCCTGTTCTGCCAGGACCCCTGAGGAAGTCCCGCCAGTTTTACCACCTCCATATGTGCCACAGGCAGCACCAAGTGCTCCCCGTGCTGGTCTGGAAGGTCCGGAAAGTCTAGAAACACAACCCCACTCTGTCTCTCCTCAACCAGGCTCTCCAGAGCCAGTTGGGCGGTGCTTGTGTTTAGCCGATCAAGGGCCCAAGCCACAACTGGCACGTCAGATGCCTCTCAGGGAGATTCGGGGTGCCCAAGTGCTTGGCGAAGATGGGACCTTGCAGGAGGGAAGGCCAGTCTATTATTATCAGCCCTTTACCACCAGTGACATCCTGAATTGGAAACATCACACCCCAGCTTATTCTGAAAAACCTCAGGCCATGGTAGACCTCCTAGAAACGATTTTCCAGACCCAGAAGCTCACCTGGGTGGACTGCAAGCAGCTCCTTTTCACGTTCTTTAACACTGAGGAGTGCATGAGAGCAGTATCAGAGGCTCAGAAGTGGCTCCAGACCCAGGCCCCGGCAGGAATATTAGATACAGACAGATGGGCAAGGGAAGCCCTCCCAGATGAGGAACCTGATTGGAACCCGAACTCAGAAGATGGAAGGGCCAGGTTAGAAAGATATCGGCTGGCTTTCCTCCAGGGGGTCAGGGCCAGAGCCAAGAAGCCCACCAACATGGCTAAAATCTCTGAGGTTTTCCAGAAACCTGATGAAAGTCCAGCAGCTTTCTATGAGAGACTATGTGAGGCATACCGAATCTACACTCCCTTTAACCCTGAGGCGCTGGAAAATCAGACCATGGTAAATGCCGCTTTTGTAGGCCAAACCCAGCCTGATATCAGGAGAAGAAAGGATTTCCAGGAAAGAATGCCACCGAACTGCTGGAGATAGCCAACAAGGTTTTCATCAACCGAGACAGGGCAGCAAAAAGGAGGAAGAAAAGAGAATGCAAAGAAGGGCCAATATAATAGCAGCAGCTTTTAGAGGCTCAGGCTCCCAGATAGATCAGACAGGGAAGCAAGAATACAGATCAGAGGTAAAAGGAAGAGTGAGCCTGAGACGGGACCAGTGTGCCTATTGTAAGGAGACAGGACACTGGAAGAATGAATGTCCCAAACGGCAAAGTAAGAAAACTGGACCCCCTTTTCCACCCAGTCACTATCAACCAGAGCCACCTGAAGCAGATCTCATTGGGCTAGCAATGGCTGATTCTGACCAGGACAGACCGGGCTCTTTTCAGCTAGGCCCCCACGAGCCCATGGTCAGAATGAAAATTGGGGGCCAGACTGTGGACTTTACGGTTGATAAGGGAGCTGAGCACTCAGTAGTCACACAGAAAATAGTGCCTCTCTCGGGAAAGGAGGTCACCATTATTGGAGCTACTGGGGATCAGACTCATAGACCATTCTGCCACCCTCACCGATGCCAACTTGGGGGTCATCAAGTAATTCATGAATTCCTGTACTTGCCAGACTGCCCAGTGCCTCTAATGGGTAGAGACCTTTTAGCCAAAATGGGTGCAGAAATCACTTTTGCTCCAAATGGCTCAGCACAGCTTTGCCTAAGTGAGGAGACCTCCCCAATGATCCTGTCCCTAGCAGTGAAAGGAAGAAGAATGGAGACTTTATACCCCCCAGTCAAAGGCCTCACCATTAGAACCTGAATTAGAAAAAGAATTCCCGTTGGTCTGGGCTGAAGGAAATCCTCCACGCCTGGCTAAGGACCACGCCCCGGTGCTGATTGATTTAAAGCCTGGGGCACAGCCTGTTAAAATCTGCCAATATCCAATTCTGAGAGAAGCACGTCTAGGAATCCAGGTCCACTTAGGCTGCTTCAGTGGGAACTTGTTAAATGATGCAGGTCTCCATAGAACATGCCATTCTTGCCTGTCAAAAAGCCTGGGACTAATGGCCACCACCCTGTATGAAATCTACGGGCTGTTAATGAGGCTGTTATAACCCTGCATATCCATGGGGCCATATACAGTATAAGGAAAGGGTCTTGAAAATCAGAATGAGATTTTAAAGTTAATAGAAGCAGTCTGGGAGCCCAAGGAAATAGCTGTCATCCATTGCAAAGGTCACCAGAAAGGGAAAGACTCAGTGTCAGAAGGAAACCAACATGCTGATGCCGCAGCCAAGCTGGCTGCTAAAGAACAGGTGGCACCATCACGGATCATGTTGGCCCCAAAATTACCTGAACCTCCAAAGTACACTCCTCTGGAGGAGGAATGGGCCCAGTAAGAATGGGGCAAAAGAACAAAGGAAGGCTGGTGGATACTCCCAGATCATAGGGTCTATGTCCCAGAACAGTTAGCCCATAAGGTAGTCCTCCAGCAGCATGAACTTACTCATTTAGGGAAGACTGCCCTAGAGGCTTTGTTAGGCAGATACTACCTAATTGCCCGTCTTCCCTCCTTGTGTGCCCCAGTCTCTCAGCGTTGCCTTCTCTGTGCTCAGAACAATGCCAAACAGGGTCCTGTGGGACCAATAGGCGTTCAGCACTGTGGGCAAGCTCCTTTTGAGGACTTAGAAGTAGATTTTACAGAAATAGGGCCTAGCAGAGGAAATAAATACCTGCTAGTTTTTGTTTACACCTTTACAAGCTGGGTCGAGGCATATTCCACTGGCAGAGAAAAGGCGAGAGAAGTCACTAAGGCATTGTTAAAAGACATAATTCCACGGTATGAAATGCCTCTGATCATAGGGTCTGATAATGGCCCAGCCTTTGTAGCAGAAATAGTACAACAGGTAGCCAAGGCTTTAGGAATTAAATGGAATCTACATACAGCCTACAGGCTTCAGAGTTCAGGGAAAGTAGAATGCATGAACCCGACTCTAAAGCAGACTATGGCTAAGCTATGCCAAGAGACAACCTTACCCTGGACAGATATCTTGCTTCTTGTACTTCGGTGGGTACGCTGTGCCCCAAGGGCCAGGGTGGGTTTCTCTCCCCTTGAAATTCTATATGGTAGACCCCCTCCCTTAATTCGGCCAAAGGGAGGTTTGGGGAAAATAGGAAACTTAGAAATCCAGAAACAACTACAAGGACTTGGAAAAACTGTCTTTGAGGTACACAGATGGGTTACTGACTGACTACCCATCTCTCTAGAACAGCCGTACATCCTTATAAACCTGGAGACCAGGTTTGGGTAAAGGACTGGAAAAGGGATCCCCTCACGCCTATCTGGAAGGGACCCTATCCAGTCATATTAACCACCCCCACAGCTCTCAAGGTTGCAGGACTGAATACCTGGATCCACCACTCCCGGGTGAAGGCATCCCACCAGCCGAGTGATGCCCAGCCTGAGTGGAAGGTGACCTCTGACCAGAAACATCCCGTGAGGATCATTCTCAAGAAGACAGCGGGTCTGGCCAATCAACCTGCTCCAAGGAATTCCAAAACACCCTGCTGAATTCTCCCTAACACTAATCTCTCTTATCTCCTCCTAAAGGTAATATGCTCTGGTATTTCTGGATAATCACTGGTTTTATCTTTCTAATAATTCTCATTTTTGTCTTTTTATGAATGCCACCAGAACCCGAGACTAGCACCAGGAGGAGAACTCATCTGTTCTTGCTGGAACACAGAAGCACCATAAAATTACTGCTTCCCACACAGCAAGGAAACAAAGGCTTCATCATGAATTGTTGGACTGCACCTTGTCATGCTATCCTTGGCTACATCTGCCTTGCAGGAATAGCCATAATACTGCTCTTTGTCCAAGCGGTTCGCTGTTGTGGACCCCCACTGAACAGAAATAGAGGGAATAACATGCTCCCACTAATAATATTAGCTAGCACATACTTGCCTCCCATAGGGACCACTGCCACGTGTCCTTGCTTAGAAACTCACTACCCAAATATGCTAGACCGGGTAGCCTACAGGAAAGCCCCATCAAGCCAGATTTTTGTTAGCTATACTTATCAGCCTGCGGCATGTTATGACTCACTACCAAATGCACGTGGGGGGGGGAAATTGTATTGGATGGAAAAAATGATAGGACCTGTCATAGCCACTGTGCAGCTAACTAATGTTGCTCCTATTTGTTTCAGCCGTACCCAGGGCAACATCCAACAGGTCCCCACCCAGATGACCTATGCAACTCTGTCCTCAAGGCTGAAAACACCACCTCCCCCCGGTGCCCCCTGCAGGAACAATCTACGTGTGTGGAACCGCTGCTGACCTCTGTCTGCCTGCAATGTGGACGGGAATGCCTTTAAACTTCAGAATTCCCTACAAACCCCTCACAGGATGCTAACCCCTTTTTCATTGTCCCTTTTCAGCTGGAAGCAGTTGAGTGGTCGTCGTCCATGTTCACCATAACATCCCATAGTCGTTGTACCACAAGGCTAAGAGAAGCTTGTGGGACAAGGGCGGGGGGGGGGGGGGGGGGGGGGAGGGATGAGAAGGCTAAAAAGGGCTAATTCCAATGTAACCCTGATATTTGGGGCTAGTGATCTGAATCCAAGCCAGCAAGTGTACATTCCTGATAACCTATAATGAAGTCCCTCTCTCCTTCCCAGATACTGGTCCTGCAGAACCTGTTACTGTGAACAGTGCACTGCCCCGGAGGGAGGGTTATTAATGCTGGCACCAGGCCAGACCATCAGATATGGCCTGGAGACCCCCAACACCTGGGGGCCTTCTTGCAAGGCCATCGAAAAGGACCGGAAGCATAATCCATGCTTGTGGGACAAAGACCACAGGGAGGGAGACATAAAGGAAAGCCCCATGAGTGTTCCTTCACTCAGATTTGGAAGGCTGTTCGCTGAGTCTGCCGGCGTATTAAACAGTGTCTCTCCTTTTTTTTCTCAGAAGCGTCTTTGGTCTTCTGCAACACTCTGAGGTGCGAAGGTCTGCCCGAGGCGGAGCCTGTGCTGGGCACGTGAGCGAGGAACCAGCAGAAGGTGGGAAAGGCCATCAGGAGACGAAACCTCAGGACAATGATGCAGGTCCTTACGGGGGTCCTGGGGGCCCGAGAGGCCAGGGGTGTGGGGGGTGGGGAGGCCGGCGGGGTTGGGGGGCAGGATCCGCAGTGGGAAAGGAACACCTGCTCCCAATGTCGGAGCATCGGCCCCTTGCAGACAGGGTGTCAGTGAGGCGGAGGCCTGGGTGGTGAGGAAGTGGGTGGGTAAGTGCAACATGCCCAGCAAGACTAGGGAAATGCCCTCATTTAAAAGTTTGGGAGCAAACGCCTCCTATGTTAGGGGCCTGAGCAGAGGCTGGCGAGTCAGGGGGGCAGAGCTGGCGGCAGGGATGGGACTGAGAAGGGATTTGACAAAAGGTCACTGTTAAAGAGAACAGTTTTAATCAAGTGGTAGGAATTTTAAAATTAAGGTAGATTCTGATGAATTCAGGAATAAATGGGAAGATAAAAAGTAAAATTTAGGATCAAAGCGGGGTGCTGGTCCTGGACTCGCTCTGGATCGAAGGGCAGGTGTCTGCCTAGAGACGCCGGAGAATCGCTCCCAGTGTCTCAGGCTTGAACAAGAAGCCTGGGCTCGGCGCCTTCTCTCCTCTCTCCTGACTCGCCATCTGTGTGAATTAGGACGGGACAGAGGAGGCAGTCCCAGGGTCACTAAGGAGCAGACTTCAGTGAAGCCTTGAATTTATCCAGAAGTTTCAGCTTAACTATTTCCACAGCGTGAAAGCTGTTATGAGAAAACTAGAACAGAAGTAACTGTGTAGCTGTGTCAGCTGTGCCTTTGTGCACACAATGCAGGGAGCAAGGTCTGCACCAGCTTTCCGCGCACCCGCCAGGGCGGTGTCGTGCAGGGTGGGGCACGAGGAGCCTAGTTCCTCGAGGAAGGAAGAGTAAGTGCTCTGATATCATCATAAGCACATTGGTCTCAGTCATGAACATTTCCAACAAGCCCTGACCCCTGCAATGTGGGTCTGTCATCATGTCGTCTTCCACTCTCCAGTCTGGCCACCGCTGCCGGACAGCCATGTGGAAGGAAGGAAGAAGCTGTGCTTACAGGAACCTCAAATCTTTCCAGCACAGAAAACACTTGAAAAAGGATGAAGTAGACAAGGAGGGTGATGAGTTAGCAGGAAATACCAGCAAGAATAGGATAGTTACAGTAACTGGATAGGTTTTCTGGCCCAACGTCACTTCATCATCTTGATGAACTGTCCACTCTTACTATTGTTAGCACATGCAGCTCCAAATTTAGAAGAACTGAGTGTGTATAAAACTGGATCATTTCTTGTTCTCAAAGCCCAAATTCAATACAATGCAATGCCTTTTAATTGCTAACCCTATTTTGCATTAATTTTCATGTCACATCTAATTTCAACAATCACCCCTGGAATTTAACAGGAGAGAAAGAAAAGTTAGGCCTGACTTCTAACACAATTTTTTAAACCTACCTCTCACAAAATCTTAGCCTATATCATGGTACCTGACTCTATTATAAAGTAAAAGTTTATATAATATACCTCCCTGGACAAAAACCTGGAATTAGCTTATAAATATTATTTATGGTTTTAATGGTCAGGTGACTTCTAATATTTTTAATAACTAGTGTGTATTTTGTGTGTCATATAGCTCTGAAGGCTAAAAATAAAAATGATTAAAAACATTTTAGCTGTATATATTTAGACCTAAATTAAAAATATGAAAGAAAAAGTGCTATTCATTTTTTGTAGTTTTATAATCACAAATTATTATTTCTAATAAGATTGTTTTTTAAGATTTCATAGTAGTTTACCTAAGATAGAGCTTAAGAAATACAGCAGCAACTAAACCAACCAGCAAACAGATATAAAAATATAAACCAAAACATATTGCTATGAACTCTGAAACATAAAAAGCATTCCAATGAACAGCAGCCCACTCAGCACCATTCATCACCCAGGCAAAGAGGACGGCATGCAGTCTGTGGAGCGGAATGTCCCCTGGCAAAGGAAAGGCCTGTGGTTATGAGAAAGAGCTTTGAAAAGAAATGAGAACCGGTTTCATGTGTTCTGTTTCTTCAAGCATCCCACCAGTGTCACTTCTTTGCTGTATGTTTGTCATTGGGATGTTTATACTCACTAAAAAAACATTTCCAATTTTACAATGTAGACATATACTAAAAAATATTATTTAGGACACACCAACTTATATGCAATCTTTGAAAATTGAAATGTAAAAACATATTGGTATACAAAAGTATATTATATACATCAAAATCGGTATATAAAAATAAAACAATAACACAATTTTATCTACAGGGCATTTATGATCTCACTAGAGGCCCAGTGCACGAAATTCGTGCATGGGGGAGGGGGGGTCCCCTCAGCCCAGCCTGCACTCTCTCCAATCCAGGACCCCTTGGGGGATGTCCGACTGCAGTTGGACATCCCTCTCACAATCCTGGACCGCTGGCTCCTAATCGCTCACCTGCCTGCCTGCCTGGTCACCCCTAACGGCCCCTTCTGCCAGCCTGGTCGCCCCTAACTGCCCCCTGCTGCCAGCCTGGTTGCCCCCAACTGACTCCTCTGCTGGCCTGGTCACCCCTAACTATCCCCCCTGCAGGCCTGGTCATCCCCCACCAGCCTAGTTGCCCCCAACTGTCCCCCCTCTGCTGGCCTGGTTGCTCCTAACTGCTCCCCCTGCTGGCCTGGTTGCCCCACACAGACTGCTGTTCAGTCACTTGGTCATCCCTCACTAACCCCCCTGCTGGCCTGGTTGACCCACACAGCCTGCTGTTCAGTCGTTTGGTCGTCCCTCACTAACCCCCCTGCCACCTGGTCACCTCACGCAGCCTGCTTGTTCAGTCATTTGGTCGTCCCTCACTAACCTCCCTGCTGGCCTGGTTGTAGGCAGTCATCTTGTGAGGGTGTGAGGGTCAATTTGCATATTATCTCTTTCTTATATAGGATACTAGGTGTACTGGTTAATAATGCATATCTTTTTCAATAGATTGAGTTACACATATGTTTATATATATGCAATTTGATATGTATGCTATTTTGTTGTATTGACAAGATTCAAAACTTCATATGTCAATTTTGTGAAGGTGTTAACATCATAGATATTTTTACACTTAAAAATGTCAAATTTCAGCCAAAACCGGTTTGGCTCAGTGGATAGAGCGTCGGTCTGTGGACTGAAGGGTCCCAGGTTCGATTCCAGTCAAGGGCATGTACATTGGTTGCGGGCACATCCCCGGTGGGGGGTGTGCAGGAGGCAGCTGGTCGATGTTTCTCTCTCATCGATGTTTCTAGCTCTCTATCCCTCTCCCTTCCTCTCTGTAAAAAGTCAATAAAATATATATTTTTTAAAAATGTCAAATTTCGTGCCAAAAAAAGAGCATTTGTGGGAAGTTTTAATTCATTACTTTATTGAAGAAAAGTACTGCTTAATACTTCAGGAAGCTTATGGTGAACATGCTCCATCTCGAGATACTTGTGAACGCTGGTTTAAATGCTTTAAAAGTGATGATTTTTTTTTTAATATATATTTTATTGATTTTTCACAGAGAGAAAGGGAGAGGGATAGAGAGCTAGAAACATCGATGAGAGAGATACATCGACCAGCTGCCTCCTGCACACCCCCCACCGGGGACGTGCCCGCAACCAATGTACATGCCCTTGACCGGAATCGAACCTGGGACCTTTCAGTCCACAGACCGACGCTCTATCCACTGAGCCAAACCGGTTTCGGCTAAAAGTGATGATTTTGATGTGAAAGACAAATATGTCCAAGTCAACCGAAAAAATTTTAAGACCAACAATTACAAGCATTACTGGATGAAGATGCATGTCAAACTCAAAAATAACTTGCAGAAAGATTAAATGTTGTTCAGCAAACAATTTCTGATTGTTTACAAGCAATGGGAAAGATTTTAAAGGAAGGAAAATGGGTGCCACATCAACTGAATGAAAGACAAATGGAAAACCAAAAAGTCATCAGTAAAATGTTGCTTCAATGGCACGAAATAAAGTCTTTTTTGCATCGAATTGTGACTGGCGATGAAAAGTGGATTTATTTTGAGAATCTCAAATGCACAGAATCATGGGTTGATCCAGGTCAACCATCAACATCGACTGCAAGGCCAAATCACTTCGGAAAGAAGACAATGCTCTGTGTTTGGTGGGATCAGGAAGGTGTGGTGTATTATGAGCTTCTAAAACCAGGTGAAACCGTTAATACTGATCGCTACCGGCAACAAATAATCAATTTGAACCATGCTTTGATGGTGAAACAACCAGAATGTTCCATAAGACATGGCAAAGTAATTTTGCTTCATGATGCACCATCACACACTTCAAAACCAGTTAAAGACACATTAAAAGATCTTTCCTGGGAAGTATTAACCCATCCGCCATATTCACCAGACCTTGTTCCTTCAGATTACCACTTGTTCTGATCCATGGCACACACACTTTCTGAGCAGCACTTCAAAACGTATGAAGAAATGGAAAATTTGGTCTCTGAATGGTTTGCCCAAAATAAGAAAAGTTCTATTGGCACAGTATCCACAAATTACCTAAAAGATGAGGAAATGTGTAGCTAGCAATGGACATTACTTTGAATAAAGCACTTTTGATATTTCTCTTGAAATTATCATGTTTTTATTACAAAATCCGCTATTATTAACCGGTACACCTAGTATAGATAATGCCTACTCTTAGCGCTATTCATTTTCTCTTATTTTAAAAATTGGTACATTACCCAATACAACTGGTGCCCTTTTATAGAGAGAGAGGGAGAGACAGCGAGAGAAATGGTCATATGGGTCACAGAAGCAGCCAACTGCACGCCCAGGAGAGGGGCCTCAGAAGAACCAACCGGCCAGCGCCCTGAGCTTGAACTTGTAGTCTCTAGAACTGCAAGAAAATGTTTCTGTTGTTTAATTCAAAAAAAAGGTAACGCAATGACTTTGCACAAAACCACGTTGGCTGAAACCTGCAGAATCTCTATACATCAGATTATAAACTGCTTTTCCCCAAGTGAGCAGTTCTGTGACATGTACCATTTATTAACTAGAGGGCCCAGTGCACGAAATTTGTGCATGGTGGGTGTGTCCCTCAGCCCAGCCTGCACCCTCTCCAATCTGGGACCCCTCGAGGGATGTCCAACTGCCCATTTAGGCCCGATCCTAAATGGGCAGTTGGACATTCCTCTCACAATCCAGGACTGCTGGTTCCCAACTGCTCCCCTGCCTGCCTTCCTGATGCCCCTAACCGCTTCTGCCTGCCAGCCTGATCACCCCCTAACCACTCCCCTGCCAGCCTGATTGATGTCTAACTGATCCCCTGCCAGCCTGTTTGCCTCTAACTGTCCTCCCCTGCAGGCCTGGTCACCCCTAACTCCCCTCCTCTGCAGGCCTGGTCCCCCCCCCAACTGCTCTCCCCTGCAGGCCTGGGTCCCCCACAACTGTCTTCCCCTGCAGGCCATCTTGTATGTTGGAGTGATGGTCAATTTGCTTATTACTCTTTTATTAGATAGGATAGAGGCCTGGTGCACGAGTGGGGGCTAGCTGGTTTGCCCTGAAGGGTGTCCCAGATCAGGGTGGGGGTTCCCTTGGGGCATGGGGTGGCCTGGGCGAGGGGCCTGTGGTGGTTTGCAGGTCGGCCATGCCTCCTGGCGACCCAAGCGGAGGCCCTGGGATCTGGGATTTATCTTTTATAATTGAAACTTTGTAGCCTGGAGCGGAGCCAAGCCTCCTGCTTGCTCTGTGGCCACAGCCATTTTTGTTGGGATTTATTTATCTTCTATAATTGAAACTTTGTAGCCTTGAGTGGAGGCCTGGGCCTGCCAGGATGTGCAGAAAGCTTGGCTTCCTCCACTGCCGGGGAAACCCAAACCTCCTGCTTACTCTGTGGCTGCAGCCATCTTGGTTGGGTTAATTTGCATACTTGCTCCTGATTGGCTGGTGGGTGTGGCTTGTGGTTGTAGCAGTGATGGTTAATTTGCATATTACTCTTTTATTAGATAGGATGTGACATCATTATGTATTATCAGCATCATAATTCTCTGGATATAAGACAAACAAATCAAGAAAAATGGAGAGTTTAACTTTGATGAGAAAATCTGGTTCATAGCTTATGGCATTATGATCCAGAGGGCTAAATTTCCTAATGAAAAATAGACATTTGTATTTCCAAATACTTTAAAAAAGTTTTAATCTAAGTGAATAAAGAAGAAATATAGCATAAGCACCAATTTCAGGGAAATTATAAAATAGGGCAGGTGCTGCAGATAGTTTACAGATTTACAGCAGAACGACCACAGCCCAGTCCCACTGCCACTGCCTCAGACACTCCACTGTCCAAGCTCATAAGTTAAATATTTTTCATAGTGAAATCTATTTTGATGATAAATGTTGCTAATGAAAATACAATGTGTATAGAAATTAACTACTATACTATTCTGTAGTCCAAATTCCTTTGAAACCACAGGTCTTCCAGGAAAAAACTGTGAGGTAAGATTTTCCTGTTGTGTGTGTGTGGGTGTGTGTGTGTTTTTTCCTGTTGGAAAATTCAGAAAAAAGAAAGCCTGAACCAAAAATTTTTTTAAGTATCAAATTTGACCTAAGATATTTTCTCAAACTAATTCATGGAGTATTAACTTTTATCAATTCCTTTGTATATCCGCAGTCCTCAGTCAATCTAAATAAAATAATTTTGTCATTGCTGAGACCGGTTTGGCTCAGTGGATAGAGCGTTGGCCTGCGGACTGGGGGGTCCCGGGTTCAATTCCGGTCAAGGGCATGTACACTGGTTGCGGGCATATCCCCAGTGGGGGGTGTGCAGGAGGCAGCTGATCGATGTTTCTCTCTCATCGATGTTTCTGGCTTTCTATCCCTCTCCCTTCCTCTCTGTGAAAAATCAATAAAATATATTAAAAAAATAATAATAATTTTGTCATAGGACCCACTAGACAGGTAATAAATGTTGACATAATGCACATACATACACATGCATGTGTCTCAGGTCATTTCTAAAGAGGAGAAACACTATGGAAAACACCTGGCTCAACGTTTCCTTTACATACCAAGCAAAGAACATCAATGGACAATGGACTCGTACAATGGGTATTCAAACTATACATATGTACAAAGATGTGCAGATAATAAACATCTTTGCTCTGATTATATACAGTAACACAGGAGGAAGACTCAAACCCAGGGGACTGTTGACACAAACTCTTCTTGAAACACTGGTTTTAAATGGTTTCAAAATATAAATTACAGCCAGTAACAGTGTTATTCTGGCCAGTCCATTTCAGTGTCAGACTCAGAAAGTGCACTCCACCTTTGGGGATGAGGCAGCTCCCCAGGGAGCGAGCACGGCAGCCTGCCTGGGAGGTGCTCTCCTGCAGCAGCGCCAGGCGGAAGCACCCTTGCAGCTTCCAAACTGGTGTAGTTCCTATTGTGTTGTTAACTAGAACTAAAAGACCTCGAGAAAAGGCAAAAATAAAGAGCTCTGACATAAATTACACATCTGTTTTTGTGCGAGAGAGCATCTGTGTGTATATTTACACACATATATATACACACGGAAGCCTGTAAGAGAAAATAGTAGGGGAAATGGTCCCAATGCATGGCTAGTTTAAAGTGACCAATAAATGTATGGTTAATGAAATTTTCTCAATTTAAAACACAAT
This sequence comes from Ia io, assembly GCA_025583905.1. Taxonomy (NCBI): domain Eukaryota; kingdom Metazoa; phylum Chordata; class Mammalia; order Chiroptera; family Vespertilionidae; genus Ia; species Ia io. The sequence goes on along the minus strand of JAJQQW010000019.1, from coordinate 4,436,682 downwards.
CTACCTACTTTTCTGGGGAACAAAGCCATGAAAAGTAGGGTGGGTACTGAAAGACCAAGGAGGGAGACCTACCATGGACATAAAGCTTTAATCTGGTAACAAGCCTGAAGGCCAGTGAACAACGTCCTATTTTTAGGAGTTCAGGACTCAATCTAAAACTTCCTGCCAAATGGCGGCCTTACATGCCATCCAGCAGCCCCCAGGACAAGTGCTCCTGAGAGAACCAGTCAGGGAAGCATGCACTTACCTTTATGTCAGCAATACTTTTTGGCACCGTGCTGGAGTGAACCTTTAGGACTAGAAGTCATATCCAGAGTGACAAATTCCAAGAGATGGTATAAAAATTCCAGGAACTAAAAGTTTTTAAGCCCTCCAATTCTTCATCTATACATAATCTTGTTATAAGAAATAAAAAGAAATTACAGAACTGAATCTTATTGCACCTCAACTGTTCGCCAATGCCTAATTTTTCCCCTTTGGAATAGAATGGGTTTTGCAATTACTTCTGTTCATGGGATCTCATTAGCACTTTTCACCATCCGTTTCATTCACTGCCATTGTTTCCAAATTATTCACCCTTTGCTGGTAATTGTGAACCACTGTAGACACATTATTGGAAACATCTATCTGCAAAGCCTAAGAGAACATCCCGTGGCCCTGAGACTGCCCTGCTCAGGCGCATCCTCAGCCGCAGGTGGCAGGGACCCTCTCAGGCTGGTCTGAAATTAGGAAACAAACAGAAGCCACTTTGGCAACAAGTCCGTGCCATCTACACATCCAGCACATTCTTTATATTTGAGGATCTTTACAGCTTATATTTCCATTCCATTATTACAGGTGATGAAAAACAAAAGGCTGCAAGTAGCATGCAAGTTATCAATACAGTCTTCCCAGGTCGCTAACCACATGTGCTTCTTCCCAATATATTCAGGAAAGTGCTTGAAAAGCTGAAACTGATTAGAAAATTCTTTATAGCTTAAAATATCTCTCTCTCATTTTAGGAGAAACCAAATACCCAACCATCAAAATTAAAAATAAATTGAATTGTCACAGTCCATTACAGTTATTGTTACTAGATCCACTTCATTTGCAGGTGTCCAAAACATAAAACAAATAATTATCTATCTTCAAAGTCATCTGTTCTTAAAGTGCTCCTTAAAACTTTGGTTGTTTTCCTATAATACAAAAGAAAAACATAATGAATATAGTTTTTGCTAATTTGTTTATCAAACCAAATACTGTGACCCTACTAAGTGTTTACAGATCTAAATGCATGTTACTATAGAAACTATTAAACTAACTGGAATTTGTCAAATAACAAAACAATTCTTCTGTGATTAATAGAACATATGTAATTCAATTTTAAATAGATTGTATTCCAAACTTGTTCTGTTTTTGTGGTACTTAATTTTTTTAAATGTTATTAATGAATGTATCAAAATTAAAGTCAATTCTAATGTATAAGGACTGGTCAAAATAATAAGTATACTCAACTTTTATCTACAAAATAAAATATTAGAGATGGAAAGTCTGCAATTGAAAAAGTAACAGTTTTATAAAGCATTTAAGTTCCAGATTCATTTGTACAGACCAAGGATCATATGTTCCTAAGTTCTGTGAACAGGTAGGAAAATTCAAGCATCATCAAGGACATTTATCCTCTTTAAATATCCCTGTGTACAAGGTATCATGAAAAAAAGTTAAAATTCCTGCTTTAATTTTAAAACATAAGAATTGGAGGTGTGCAAGCTAGGGATTTTAAGTTAAGAAACATTGATGTATATTATGAGCAAGTTAAAATTTTAAAAAATTGTAATTAAGAAAAAAAGGCTATGAAGTCTAAAGAGTTAGAAATCTCAAAAACGGAGAGCACAGGGGGGTAGTCTGTATCAGTATGAGCCATTCTCAGCATACCTATATTCTGAGCTCTTCTCAAGAGAATCTCAGTTGCTTTTCTTTCTTTTCTTTTTTTATTTTTACCATTATAGTGTTTCTGAAAACGCTAAATGAAGGTCCTTTACTATGGAAGTACAGACCACAGAAGATGAAAGTCAATATTTATTGAGTGCCTAATGAGAGACAAGCACCATCCCAAGCACTTTTGTTGGAATTTAATGCTAACAAGTGCAGATCATCATTCTTATCTGTCATTGTAAAACTGAGGCTCAGGAAGGTTAAGTGACTTGTCTGAGTTTGAACAGAACACTGGTACACACAGTAACCCAAGCCTGATGCCAAAACACATGCACGTCCCATCAATATCCTAAAATATAATTTTACTTATTCTGTGTATTTATTTTGATTGAATCTGATGAGGTGGCAGAGAACTGTAACACTAAGAACATCAGAGATACGCTAAAAGGAATAAGTGGAATGACCCTTTTTTTACTTTAAAAAGACTGAAAGAGCCTGACTGGTGTGGCTTGGTGGTTGAGCGTCAACCTATGAACCAGGAAGTCACAATTCAATTCTAATCAGGGCACATGCCCCAGCTTGCCTGCTTGCGGTCCCCAGTAGGGCCATGTAGGAGGCAGCCGATCAACGATTCTCTCTAACCATTGATGTCTCTCTCTCCCTCTCTCTACTCTGAAATCAATAAGAATGTGTATTTTAAAAACAAATAAATGAACAGAATAGAAGGCCCAGAAACAGACCATACGGTAGCCACAAAGAGGCAGAGGGGGGAGAACCAAGATGGTGGCATAGGTAAATGTGGCAATTGTTGCCTCCCACAACCACATCAAAATTACAACTAAAATACAGAACAGCCCTGGCTGGTTTGGTTCAGGGATAGAGCATCCACCTGTGGACTGAAGGGTCCTGGGTTTGATTCCTGTTAAGGGCACATGCCCAGGTTGCAGGCTCAATCCCCAGTAGAGGGTGTGCAGGAGGCAGCCAATCAATGATTCTCTCATCATTGATGTTTCTATCTCTCTCTCCTTCTTCCTTCCTCTCTGAAATCAATAAAAAATATACTATAAAATACAGAACCACCATTATTCAGAACCACCTAAAATCTGGCTGAATGGAAGTCCTACAACTAGAGAAGTAAAGAAAAAAGCACATCAAGACAAGTAGGAGGGGCGGAGGGGAGGAAGAGCAGAGGAGCAGAGGAGTGGAATGGGCTGGTTTGACACCCATGTGTGGTGTGTTCTTAATCTGGAGGACTATCTTAGCTGAAGAAGCTTCCAAGGAGGGACAATGGGTGCCAGGCCCACACCTCCTCAGGCCAGGACTCCAGAGCTGGAAAGAGAAGTCCCAGTAACTTCAGGCTGTAAAAACCAGCGGGGATTGTGGCTGAGTGACACAGGCTACTAGAGTCCCATGCAGTTCCTCTTAAATGGCTACCACTAGGACTTACCGGACTCACTCCCTTTGAGCTCCAGTGCTGGGGCAGTGGCTTGGGGGGGATCCAGGAACATATGGGAGGAATTGGACTGTCTGGCATTGGGGCAAGAACTCAGAGGCAGCTTTCTCATACACAGGGGTGCTCATAGGGTTCATTGTTCCTATGCTGAGACCTTCCCCTTCACAAAGCTGACTGGCAGGGGCCATATCTGAGTCACTACCAACCTGGCTCACACTGTTTACTCCACCCTGATGATTCCCTGAGACCCTGCTCAACCCAATTTTCAGCCCCACCCAAGCTGTTTGCAGCTGCTTTTCCATATGAATGGCCTTTCCTGGCTCAGGTTTCAAACTTTCCTAAAATCTCTCAAACAAGTTGCAGCTGGACTCAGCATGTCCCATATCTCTCAATAAGGGACCCAAGACTTGGCACTAGCAGCAGCCTCCCTTGCCTCACAGTTTGGCCTCCCCTGGGTACTTTCAAGTCCAACACAAGTAGCAGCCATCTGCAGATCACTCTGTAGCACCTGTCAGCAGTGGCTGACTTTGCACCATCTGGGAGGCCCCAGAGCCAGTGCACCTCGTGGACAGCTTCAGACCACACAAGATTACAACTCTACACATCCACAAGTGACACTCTCAAGGGGCAGACTCAGCACCAAAGCCCCACTGAAGCAAGTCCTGCTCCATAGAGGTGTCTCCTGCACAGCAGCTCTTCCACTGTAGTTACAGCTGGTCCTCAAAGTCAAGGGGCTTGGGAATCAATTCTCCCAGTGATGCCAACAGCAATCAAGGCTCAATTACAACAAGACAGTGCACACAGCCCACACAGGGGCACACCTAGAGTGCCCAGCTCAGGTGACTAGGGAGGCTAAGTCATTGGGTCCTATAGGACACCTACTACACTAGGTCACTCTATGAATTCTAGGAAACATAGCAGCTCTACCTAATACATAGACACAAACACAGGGAAGCAGCCAAAATGTGGAGACAAAGAAACATGTTCCAAATGAAAAAAGAGAAGAAATCGCCAGAAAAAGAACTAAATGAAATGGAATCAAGCAAACTACTAGATACAGAGTTCAAAACTATGGTTATAAGGACGCTCTAGGATATTAATGAGAGCTTCAAGGATCTTCATGGGAGCTTCAAAGGACTTAGTGAGACTTTCAAGGATCTTAGTGAGAGTGTCAAAGACATGAAAAAGGGTCAGTCAGCAATTAAGCATACACTAACTGAAATAAATTATAATTTACAGGGATTCAACAATAAAGTAGAGGATTCCAAGAATCAAATCAATTATTTGGAATATGAGGAAGCGAAAAACCCAATCAGAAGAGCAAAAAGGAAAAGTAATCCAAAAATATGAAGATAGTGTAAGGAGCCTATGGCACAATTTCAAGCATACCAGCAATCACATTATGGCAGTGCCAGAAGAGAAGAGAGAGAACAAGATATTGAAAACCTATTTGAAGAAATAATGAAAGAAAACTTCCCCCACCTGGTGAAAGAAATAGACTTACAAGTACAGGAAGCACAGAGTCCCAAATAAGAGGAACCTAAAGAGGCCCACACCAAAACACATCATAATTAAAATGCAAAGGTTAAAGACAAAGAGAGAATCTTAAAAGCAGCAAGAGAAAAACACTTAATTACTTACAAGGGAGCACCCATACGATTATCAGCTGGTTTCTCAACAGGAACTTTTAAGGCCAGACAGGAGTGGCAAGAAATAGTCAAAGTGATGAATAGCAAGGACCTACAACCAAGATTGCTCTATCCAGCAAAGCTATCATTTAGAATTGAAGGTCAGACGAAGAGCTTCACAGATAAGAAAAAGCTAAAGGAGTTCATCACCACCAAACCAGGATTACATGAAATGTTGAAGGGTATTCTTTAAGAAGAGAAAGAGGAGGAGGAGGAGGAAAAGAGGAGGAGAAGAGGAGGAGAGGGAGGGAGGAGGGGGGAGAAGAGAAGAAAAGATAAAAATATGAACAATAAAATGGCAATAAATAGTTATCTATCAATAATTTAATCTAAAAGTCAAAATAAACGAACAAGGAATCTAACAAAATAAACTGATAAACTAAAACTAGAGGCATGGAAACATGGAACATACTGATGAATCTCGGAAGGAAGGGGGACAGGGGGATAGGAAGAGATTGACCAAAAAACGTATATGCATTATCTATGGACACAGACAATAGGGTGGTGAAGGCCTGGGGCAGAATGTGAATTGAGTGAAGGGGGGCAATTGGGGAAAAAGGGGGCATCCATAATACTCTCAACAACAAAGATTTAAAAAACAAACAACAAAAACAACACAATAAAAAACAAAGATGACAGATGACTTAGCCTCTCATTAAATGCTAGGATGACTGAAGATCCATGGAGAGGAAAAGAAAACAAACCAATATAAGTTTTATAAGAACATTAGAGGCCTGGTGCATGGATTCGTGCACCAATGGGGTCCCTCAGCCTGGCCTGTGCCCTCTTGCAATCCGGGACCCCTCAGGGGATGCAGTAGTGCATGAAGTGGCAGGTGGCTGGGGAGGAGTCTGAGCCAGGGCCAAGCGCCAGCTCATCCCAGCCCCACTGCACCTGCCACTGTCGTTGCTCAGTAGCACTGCCGTGGAGGCGGGAGAGAGGCTCGTGCCACCAAAGCTGCGCTCGCCAGCCACGAGCCCAGCATCTGGCGCCCCTCAGTCAGCTGAGCAGCACTCCCACTATGGGAACGCACTGACCACCAGGGGGCAGCTCCTGCATTGAGCATCTGCCCCCTGGTAGTCAGTGCGCATCATAGTGACCTGTCAAACGGTCGTTAGGTCGTTTGGTCGCTTAGGCTTTTATATATATAGATATGGAATGCTCTTTTCATGACTTTTCAATAAACATAACTATTCCATTCTAATTATTTGTTTTGTTTTTGTTTTTGTTAATCCTCACCCAAGGATATTTTCCCATTGATTTTTGGACAGAAAGGAAGGGAGGCTAGGGTAGGGAGAGGGAAAGATGGGGGGAGAGAGATAGAGAAAGAGAGAGAGAGAGAGAGACATGTGCCCCATCTGAGGTCAGAGATTGAATCTAGAACCCAGGTATGTGCCTTTGACCAGGAATCAAACCCAAGATCCTTCTGTACGTGGGTTGATGCTCTAACCGCTGACCCACACCAACCAGGACCCATTCTAATTCTTCACTAGCGTGTTAATTACTTACAGTAATTGGTTATATTATACATTTACATTTATGTAATTTCATGCATTATGTTTCATAATGATAACAATTAAAAATTGAGAGTGAATAAAATGATAATATTAAAGATAAACATTTTGGAATTAAAATTATACAAAATTAGAAAACTACTAAGAGGAGAGGGAGAAGGGGAAGGGGTGACAAATGTGAAGGGCTTAAGCAAAAGATAAAAAACCTCATACATAGACAACAGTATGGTTATCAGAGGGCAAGGGGGGATAGATGGTGATGGAAAGAGGCCTGACTTGGGGTGGTGAACACATAATACAATGTACAGATGATGTGTTCTAGAACTGTACTCCTGAAACCTATAATTTTATTAACCAATGACACCCAATAAATTAAAAAAATTTTTTAAAACTTCTAAAAAAAAAGAAAAGGAAACTCCTTACTGGTTTTTGAAGTACAATGGGATGATCAGGCAGAAAGTCTGGTTTTTTCCTGCAGATGGAAACACTTGAGAGCTTCAATAGGAAATCTCTGCTGTATTTAATTCTCTCTGTGGACATTAAACATTAAATGTTATAAAACACAGAACTCTTTCAGATCACTTCTGCTCAATGCTTTCTGAATATCCCTTATTTGTCCATTATTTTATAAAATGACTTATTTCTCTGCCAAAAAGCTTGCTTCCAATTTTCCTCTTACAAGAAAAGAAAGCCAAGTAACGAAGGAAAAAAAGGAAACAGACTGTGCTAAGTGAGATCTTCTAGCAAATGACTGAAGCCAAGGAGGGGGTCTTGGAAACCTGCATTTTGTAGCCAAGGTAGATAAAGTCCTGGGCAAGCTGGGTCCTAGCACTTGCAAGTGTGTTCAGAAGTAGGGGGTTCCCACAAAATAACAAGGGAGCCCACTGCATGGGAGAACACATTTGCCAATAATACATCCAATAAGGGGTTAATCTCCAAAGTTTATAGAGAACTCATACAACTTAACAAAAGGAAGATAAACCAATTACAAAATGGGCAAAGGACCTAAAGAGACACTTCTCCAAAATAGACATACAGACGGCCAAGAGACATATGAAAAAATGCTCACGTCACTGATCAGCAGAGAGATGCAAATTAAAATGACAATGAGGTATCACCTCACACCTGTCAGAATGGCTATCATCAACAAATCAACAAACAAGTGTTGGCGAAGATGCTGGTGGGAATGCAGACTGGTGCAGCCATTGTGGAGAACAGTATGGAGTTTCCTCAGAAACTTAAATATGGAACTGCCATTTGCCCCAGTAATCCCACTTCTAGGAATATATCCCAAGAACCCTGAAACACCAATCAGAAAGAACACATGAAACTCTATATTCACAGCAGCACAATTCACCATAGCTAAGATTTGGAAACAACCTAAGTGCCCATCAGCAGATGAGTGGATTAAAAACCTGTGGTACATCTACACAATGGAATACTACACTGCTGTATAAAAGAAAGAACTCACACCATTTGCAACAGCATGGATGGAATTGAAGAGCATTATGCTGAGTGAGATAAGCCATTTGCAGAAAGACAAGTATCACGTGATCCCACTCATATGTGGAATCCAATGAACAACATAAGCTGATGAACACAAATAGATACAAAAATAAAGAAGCACCAAACAGATTGTCAAACCTCAGAGGGAAGGCAGGGGAGGGTGTGCAGGTGTGAAGAAACCAGCCAGTGAACTTGTATGCGTGTACAAGGAACACATATAGGGTGGTGAAGGCCTGAGGGGCGGGGAGGAGGGGGACAGGATTGGAGAGGTCAATAGGGAAAAAGGGGACATATGTAATACTTTCAATAACAAAGATCACAAGTAAAAAGAAGAAATGGTGGGTGCTGTCGTGGGACTGAGCCCTGTACCTGTGGAGTCTATATGAACTAGTGTCAGGATTGGATTGGATTATAAAACCCCCAGGTGGTGTTGCAAACAATTGCTTGCTACATGGAAACGGCACACATCTTGTGTCCGAGGTGAAGTGCCGTGAGTACGGAGAGCAGCAGAGTCCCGGAGAACCCAGGAGGGTCGTTTCTACCTTGCACATGCCTGGGGGATCTTCAGGAATGCCACAGAAGTTCAAAATTGTACACGACACAGAAGATACACAATAAGCTTCTGCCTAAGCGATTGTTATGATGGTCTACAGCCTGACCAATATGTGCAGAAATCAACCGAAAGACTATAATAAATATCTATTACAGCAAAGCAAATATTAACTCCACATAAATACTAACACTCTCTTATGAAATCTTGGAGTTATAATAAAAAGTTACCTTTTTTAACTGGAGATGGATGTTGCGGTTGCTCACTGAGACCCTGAGAAAAGGCCTGCATTCCATTCGTCTTACACTGTTGAAAGAAAATTCACGTTTTAATTAGGTATAAAAATTTTATAAAACCCATTTACAATTCAAAAATATTCTCCTCAATTATCAAAGTATTAGTCAAGGCATATTTTTTGGCTAAAGGATAAGCAATATGATAGTATACTTATTAAAATAAGCAATACAGATATCTCTTAAAATATATTCACATATATATTTTTTGTCATGATTGTAATTATTTTGGAAAAGGACGATAAAACTGAAGATGAATAATATGATCCTAAAGATAAATAATTCCAAAGTAAATAAAAACAGATTTTAGCCCTGGCCGGGTGGCTCAATTGATCTGAGCATCGTCCCATACTCCAAAAGGCTGTGGGTTTGATTCCTAGTCAGAGCACATACCTAGGTTGCTGGTTTGATCCCAGTCAGGGCGCATACGGAAGGCAGCATTAATGTTTCTCTCGCACATCGAAGTTTCTCTCTTTCTCTCTCTCCCTTCCTCTCCCTCTAAAATCAATAAAAATGTATCCTTGGGTGAGGATTTTTAAAAATAGGTTTTAATTCATGAAAACACATATTTATTCACAAAAACCTGCAATACTACTAGAATATTTACTTTGCTTGATTTTATGTAAAGAACCTTGATGTCAGTTACAAGCATATAAACTGTTTCGTACACTACCTTATAAATAAGGAAAATAAGAAAATATTGCTTCATCCAATGAAGCAAAAAAAGCAACACGTCTGAGCTCAGGAGTCTTGAGCCCAGGTTTTCAGTCCTACTTGCAGGACCACCTCTATTATGAGATTGGATAAGCTAATCTGATAAAATAAATTTAATTTTAACTCCCCTGATTACATGCTCACCAAGAAATATTCCGGTTACAATTTAACTGTCCATAAATCTCCTTAAAGAAGATAATATACTAATAGAACCAATACGAGAATCTCAGAGCACAAGGCAGCCAGATTTCTCATTATAAAGTAATGGACTTTCGGATTATATAAATCAGTGTCACATACTTGGTCAGTACAATCTACCTCGTAGAGATGATCTCCCTCTATGGTAATGAAAATCAATTTGCAAACAACAGACCACGGCCACGGTAACTCCCAAAGGTAGGCTTCTTTGCAGACATCTATCTTTAACAACGAACATTTCACCTGGTGGGTGTGGCTCCATGGTAGCTTATTGGTTCCCAGTCGGGGCACATGCCTGTGTTTCGGGCTAGATCCCCAATGGGAGGCAGCTGATCAATGATTCTCTCTCTTCATTGATGTTTCTATCTCTCTCTCTCTCCCCCTTCCTCTCTGAAATCAATAAAAAAAAACATTTTCTAAAAAATGAGTATTTCTGCTCTATCAATCACTGTTAGCAAGTTGTAGCATTCCTGCAAAGTCTAGCATAACTCTGCCTAAAGCCAGAGGGTTAACATCTAACCTAGAACACAATGAGGAGCAATGGGGTGAACCTACACTCCTGAGACAGCAGAATAAGTCGTCAGAAAAAAACAGAATTTTGACAATGCCAAAGATTTGGTCTTACAAATTCTTACTGACTGTGAGATTTAATAAACTATAAGAATGAACAACATTTCTGGAAGTACCTAGATAAGAAACGGGTACAATGGCTACTTCTGGTGAGAGGAAATAGGTGAGTGGGGGGTGGAGCCTGGAGGGAAACTTTTCACTTAAAGGCCATTTTGTCTGTTTTTAATTTTAACCTTGGTGATTATTTTACTTAGTAAAAAAATTCAATTTTAACAATATAAACCTAAATGTAAAAAAAATAGGTGGGTACAATGCTATTTATGTAAAATTATTTTTAAAAGTTCTGTTGTTGTAGCAAAAGTACTGATATAATCATGGAAACAATGGCATCAAGGACAGTTATTTTGGAGAAGTGTGGGAAGGAAGGGGTTGGAAGAGGGACATGTGGCAGTTTTAAATATCTGCAAGGTTTTTAAAATTTTCTAAAATATAGCAAAAGGTTTCGATTTGAAAATGCTGCGCAACAAGTATAGTGAATGTTTCATCCTTTTTTAAAATGCTTGAAATATATAAAATTTTAAAAAGTATTTAGGCACTTAGCAAAGTAGCTGGCACACAACAGCCCTCTGACGAATGTCACTTTCCCTCCTGTAACGCTTCATGTTACCATAATTTCTAAGACCTACTCGGCTAACTCCACTTTGCAAGTACTGAGTGTTGCATGGATATTCATTTTGAAAGTTGAAAGGGAATACTGTTCCTGTTAGGGAAAAAAAAGAAAACTATTTTAAATATCCATGCTTTCAATAAATGACACACTATTACCTAAAAACTTTAATTGTCCAGAATATTCTAAGCACTGTTTTAAAATGTTTTTTGATAGTTCATTTATTCAATACTATGCAATGTCAGCCACTGTGTTTGATAAGGTATGTAAGTGTGAAAAGAGTTTGGAAATAAAAGAGTCCACAGTCTATTTTAAAGCACAAGCTCATAAATAATGACAATGAAAAATAAGTCATATGAGATGTACAGAGAAAATGCAAGGGAGAGCGGAGTGGGCTTTGAGGCATCAGGAAGTCTTCACAAAGAAAATAATTCAATCTGGGTCTTAAAGAAAAATATTTCTTTGGGGACATGAAATAGACAAGAAATGCAGAAGTATGTTGAGAAAAGCCAGAATAACTTCTGAGTTACTAAATTTTGCCTAATAGAACCCCACTCTTGTCGGGATCCTGAAAGGATAGAACTCAATGAGGGATCAGGGCTGCCTGGTCCCCTCCCCCCACGGACCCCTGCAGTGGCCTTGGAGGGAAGGTCAGTGAGCCTGAATCTGCAGGGGACCACGGCTCTGTTCTTCCCTCAGGACACCACCGAGAGCGGTGACCCCACAGCCCTCCTCAGCACCGGGAGCAGCAGCAGAGCTGAGCCCGCTTCAGAGGCTCTCAATTGCTCTGTGTGTCCTAAGATGCAGCATCTCCAGAGGAGCTTGACCAAGTGGTCTTCCTGGCAGGAGCCACGGCTGGGAGAGAAAGGAGGCGAGGGCTCGGTGTCCCCCGACTATCTTCCCGCTCCACCTTTGACCCCTATAGAAGGGCTATGTTTTCCTTTCTCTGAGGAGCCCATTATTTAGTTAAACACATGGACTAAAAAGAGCAGAGAATATAGAAGCCGTTCTGACAACAAGTAATAAAAAGCATAAAATGGCTAATATTCCAATGTAGGACTTAAAAACCAAGTATTCAAGAATTGTTCAAAAGGTTAGTTTTAGAAGCAAAAGAAAAATCTTAATTTTCGATATATTTTGTTTTTTTAGATTTCCTGAATAATTACATTGTATGCCCCAACTCAAGCACAGTCTTAAGTTGTTTGGTACTAATATCTTTTTTTTTTTTTTTTTTTGCAGTTGGGTATATTTTTTAAAGGTTAATTCTCTCTCCAGCGCGACGGCACTGCAGTGATCCTAACCACAGGCGCGATTTACACTGAGCCCTTTTGCTCAGAAGCCAGTTAACCATGAAAGTTAGAAATAAAAAATACACAAAGTTGCTCTCACATCAGATTTATTATTCCTACTTTTGTTGGTCTGGTAGATGATTTAGAATCCTTTCCTTTGGTAATACTTTTGAAGTGTTCTGAGGAGATTAGTTTTCATTATTTCTTTAATATTCACCATAAACAATTACTTTATGTATAATTTAGCCTTTTAAATGCTAATTAGCCATTAACCAATTAATATTTAAAGGTGTGTGCCCCACATTGCTCACCAGAGGGAGAAGAAGTCAGATGTCGAACAGGTCTTGCTGGTTGAAGCGATTTACCAATCAATTTTTTGGTTTCCATTATCACAAAGAGCTTGAGGTTCCATACTTTAGAAGGGAAATGTACATTTTTATCTTTTGGACAAGATAACCTGTATGCTTTAACATATAAGCAAATAACCACTACATTCACTTGAAGATAGCTATTTTATAAGTTAGGGTAGAAACATAAGAGCAGCATTGAAAACAAATGTGACCACTTAGACCCCTTCACAGCATCTGTCACACTGAGCAGTCCCTCATGACGTTTTCCTTCCCGCTTTTCTTCTGCTTTATTCCCTAACTAGAGGCCCAGTGCATGGAGTTCATGCACCAGGGTGTAGCCCAGCCTACACCCTCTCCAATCTGGGACCCCTCTCACAATCCAGGACTGCTGGCTCCCAACTGCTCCCCTGCCTGCCTTCCTGATTGTCCCTAACCACTTCTGCCTGCCACCTGATCACCCCCTAACCACTCCCCTGCCAGCCTGGTCACCCCTAACTGCCCTCCCCTGCAGGCCATCTTGTGGTGGCCATCTTGTGTGTTGGAGTGATGGCCAATTTGCATATTACTCTTTTATTAGATAGGAGGATTCCTTAATCGCCTCACCCGGTTTCCTCAGCCATTCCTCTTCCTCACGCCAAGGAAACGTGGGATTCTCCCCAAGGTGGCTTTGGTCCTCTCCGCTGACCTCGCCCACCATCATTATCGCAACTATCTACCTGCATGGGACGGCCATAGCCAGCATCCACCTCTTGTAAATTCATTTATTTTTCTAATTTCCCAAAGGTATTTCCATTTATATCTTATCACACAGACCTCAACTTCAACACAGCCAAATCGAACTCATGCCTGTGACTCCCGTTTATCTACAAATCAAGCAACAGTTTTTTTAAGACTTACCTTCAAAAGAAGAAATAAGTTCATGGAAGATTAAAGAAACAAGCTAAGTGGAAGACCAGGCTTTCATCTACCTCGTGTCTATTCCCACATGATCACCACTTAGATTTCATCCCCATTTTCCACTTCAAAACGGCACTTTTGCAAAGCTGGGGAGCCCGAGACCGAGTGCTCTTGTAGGCTAGCAGCGCCCACGTTCCTCCGGGACATCGGCTCGGCGACTGCCACCCCGTGGGCGGGCGCGCGACGCCGTGGGCGCCACCGAGCTGACGCACCGCCTCGAGGTGCGCGAACCGGCCGCGGACGAGGCGTCGCTGAGCAGAGAGGGGGTCGGGGCAGCGTCCGGGCAGGTGAGGAGGACTGCTCAGCAGGCTGCTCATTGGGAAGCCGACGCTAAGCCTCCAAAGGAAGAGGCCAGAGCGAGTCCCGGCCGTTTCCCACCCGCGCTTCCTCTGGCCGCGGGCCACGTCCGCGGGTCTCCCAGCGGCGGCCCGACGGGGAGCGCCCCGCGCGGGCTGCACGGAGGCTGCGCCCCAAGCGCCGCCCTAACACTCGGACGCAGACCCGGCCGGGGCCGCAGTCGGCGTCTTCACGACCATCTCCCCGTCTTCTGCGAAGGGGCCGTGCGCGGCTCTCGGTTCTTTCCGGGCCGGCGTCTTTCTGACGGACGCCACTCCAGCTCCGCGGCTAGCTGCTCGCCACGGGGGACCTGCAGCCGCGGAGGACACGAGCCCCAGATCAGTGAGGACGTGGCGGCGCGGGCGACGAGAGATGGTCCCTACCCCGCCTCCTGGGCCGGCGCGGGCTCCTCGTCGGCGTCGGCCCCGTTAGGGCGGTTCTCACGGCCTCAGCGGCAACAGGAAGGGACTGCGCCGGCGCCGGGCCCTCCTCCCTCCAGCCCGCTCCTCCCTCCGCCCCGCGTCCCGGCACGCAAACGGCGCCCACCGGCTCCGCCCTCCCAGCGCCTCCGCCCCAGCGCAGCGCGGCTTCCGATACCTACCGCCTCCACGTCCGGACTCGGCAGCGGGGTCGCCAGCTCAGCCCCGACGCGGCGGCCGACAGCACCGCTGCCCGTTGGGGAACGGCCTCCGCAGCGCGGCGGGGGAGTCGGGGACCGGGCCGAGGGCGGCTGGGGGGACACTGGGGCGGGGCCGAGGGCGCCTGAGGGACGCGAAGGCGGGCTTATGGGCGGGGCCAAGGGCGACTGGGCGGGGGCGGGCTTGTGGGCGGGGCAAAGGGCGACTTGGGCTTGTGGGCGGGGCCAAGGGCGACTGGGCGGGGGCGGGCTTGTGGGCGGGGCAAAGGGCGACTTGGGCTTGTGGGCGGGGCCAAGGGCGACTGGGCGGGGGCGGGCTTGTGGGCGGGGCCAAGGGCGACTGGGCGGGGGCGGGCTTGTGGGCGGGGCGGCCTGAGGAGCGCGGTGAGGTTGTGGGCGTGGCCAAGGGCGACTGGGCGGGGGCGGGCTTGTGGGCGGGGCAAAGGGCGGCTGGGCGGGGCGGCCTGGGGAGCGCGGAGGTGAGGTTGTGGGCGGGGCCAAGGCGCGGGGAAAGCGAAAGCGGGCGCCACCCCGACCTAGAGCGCGACCGCGGGGGTCTGGGTGGCCGCGGGGGCGGGGGGCGCGAGGCGGAGCGGTGTCCGAGGTGCTGAGAGGCTCGCTGAGCGCGGGGCGCGTCAGCAGGAACAGCCCGTGGGACCCCACGCGCGGCAGTGCCCTGAGGCGGGTGGGCGCCCCCGCCCGGTCCCGAGCGGCACCAGGAGGAGAGCGGCCCGCCCCGGAGTCCACGTGCGCTCTGCTTTCTCCCCGTCAGCTGGCCCACAGGAGGGACAGACAGCTTGAGGCGATTCTTGGTCCGGCAGCCTGCCGTCCTAGGAAATACAAAATTGGTTCAGACAACTCCGTCCACATCGAACCCTTAGTTTTCCGTCTTTGCAGGTTCCGCCCTGGACCGCGGGGGCCGATCAGGGCGCAGCCAGGCGGCTTGCTGCAGGAAGAGGGGGGGGGGGGGGGCGTGAGACAGGAGAGGTGGCATGAATCGCATTTTGAACCTTTTACAGGTTGGTTTTTGTTTTTGTGTTTAATGTTTGAAAGATCACCCTGACAGCAGTAGGAAGGGCGGATTTTTGGAGAGGGCATGGCAATATTAAACCTGGCACAGAAAGGCCTCCTTGGAGGTGTTTGCAATAATTGCAGGAAGGAACAGGTCAGGGGACGTTGGGAAGGGAAATCAGGGGAGTCTAGTGATGGTGGAAGGGGGAATGAGAGAATGGGGGTGACTCCCGGGCTTCTCATATAGGAGAATGAGTAATTAGCTGGTGGTGACATGATGACAGGGGATGGGAGAGGAAGAACCGGTTTGGGAAAGGAATTAATGCGTTCAGTTTGGGACTTGTAAATATGACATTATAATAGAATATTTAAGTTGAGGTGTCTGCCCTGCCGGTGTGGCTCAGCGGTTGAGCGTGGACCCAGGAACTGAGAGGTCATGGTTCAATGCTGGTCAGGGCACATGCCCGGCTTGAGGGCTCAATCCCCAGTGTGGGGTGTACAGGAGGCAGTGGATGGATCAATGATGTTCCTCTCTCATTGGTGTTTCTCTTTATCCCTCTCCCTTCCCCTCTCTCTAAAAATCAATAAAAAACATTTAAGTTGAGGTGTCTAAACAGCTATTTTATATATAAGTGCAGAAAATATATACCCAAGCAAGTATAACATATACATACACATATATGCCATAGGCATATTATAGGTAGAGGACCGGGAGGAGGGGTCCTTCAGCCCGACCTGTACCCTCTCTAACGCAGGAACCCTGGGGGATGTCCAACTGCCCAATCCAGCCTAAACTGGCAGTTGGACATCCCTCTCGAAATTCGGGACCTCTGGCTCCTAACAGCTCACCTGCCTGCCTGCCCTAACCACTCTGCCTGCCTCTTAACTGCCCTCCCCTGCCAGCCTGGTCACCCCTAACTGCCCTCCCCTGCCGCCCTGGTCGCTATTAACTTTAAAAAAAAAAATCTTATCCCCTTCATACACAATTGTATTTGACTTCCTTATTGGCTTCTCCTACAATTTTTCTCTCTCCTTTATGTAACACTTTTTCCTACTGACTCATCATTTATAAACTTTTCTTTCCTCCTTATTTCCTACTTCTGTTCCATCATCCTTCTTCCCATCTTTCTCCTCCCTCCCTCGCTCCCCACATTCCTTCTTTCCTTTTTTTTTTTTTAATTGCTAATGGTATTACAGATACCTCCCATTTCTAACCCCGCTTCTTCCAGCCCCTACTTACCCTAACCAGGAGTACTGCACTGTAGTGCTGGTGTCAGAAAATACCTTAAATTAGCTCTTCTGTTCCCTGTGATTAAGGACATTAACAAGAACTTCCACTTCTGTTTTTAGACACTTGAAAGGAAGCCTTGCCGAAACAAGACCACCAAAAATTTTAGCTGCCTCCCAAAAAAAAATTGGGAGAGAGAAATCCTTCTTTCCTTTATCTTCACCCTTCCCTCCCTCCCCTTTTGCTTCCTTCCCATCTTAATTTTTTTCTTCAATTCCTCCCTCGGACCTGCTTTGCTCCCTGCCCCATTTCTTCCTTCTTCCCATTCTCCTTTTAGCTCCAACGGCTCCCCTTTAAACTTTCTTCCCTCCCTCTTTTTCTCTCATCCTACTTTTCCCATACATTCTTCTCTACGTACTTCCACTGTATTAATACCTATCTACTTGCCTAATTATTCACTATCATTTATCTTTTTTCTTTTCTGACTCCTACTTTTAAAATCTGTCCCCAGTACACAACTATACTTGATTTTCATTATAGCTCCTACAGTTCACTCATACATCCGCTTTCCTTCTTTAACTCTGCTCTCTACCGACTCCTTTATAAAGTTCTTCCCTCCCTCCTTCCCTTCTTCCCCCCTCCTCCCTCCCTCTTTTACTCTTTTTACAGGCTAATTAAAAATTCTATGCTTTTCATCCTTAGTACTGACTGCTTTCCTCTCTGGGACCCGTAGCCGCCTCTGGGCACTTGGGCCCCTCTGTACCACAGCTGTGTCTTGACTACCATGGCCTGCTCCTACCCCCTCCGAGTTAGGGGAGGGTCCAGCCGGCCTGGGCCGGTGTCCATCGCAGGACCGCTGCATTACATGCGCGCACACGTGCATTCATGTGTGCGGGAGGCTTTTCTCCCGTTGAGTGCTGAAAGCGGGGGGGGGGGGGGGGGGCAAGGAGCCCTTTACTGCCCCCCCCCCCATGCCTCCAGCGGCTCTCCGTAGGCTCAACCTCTGGAATTCGCAGGCACTGTCCGCCCGGCTTGTCCTCAGGGGGGTTCCGCCCAGGATGCGAGCCCCCATCTGGGTGGGACCGATGGGACCGGCAGATGAATGACTGGAGGGCTGGAGAAAGCTGCGGTGGCTTCCCTGTGGTGTGAGGGTCACCTGTGCACTCTGTTGTCGCATCCGGGCCCTTCCTTAGTGGTGTTGGGTCCACACCCTCTGGATTGGTGTGCACGACCCCTCCCGGGGTCACCGCTGATGCACACACACCTCCCGGTTGGCGTCCGCCGACAATGCCCCAAGAACCCGCCTTCTGCCATGTGGGTGTCGCCCCTCAGCTCCCCCCACCTCGGGGGTTGGTGGGGTCCCCGGGCAGAGTGCTCTTGGATGGGACATGGTGTCATGGGGTTGCCTGTCGGGCCGTGCACCCGGGAGGAAAAGAGGACTCTGGCGCCGGGGCAGGGAAGCGAGCCTCATGCAAGTCCCCCTCCTGCACAGCCTCCTGGTCTGTCAGTATGCAAATTGGCATTACTGTGACACTGTAACAGACAATTAGCATATTACCTCTTTATCATATAGATTGAAACAATGGGGAAGGATCGCTGATTAAGAAAACTTACACGTTCTCCTGGGAGAAGATGCCACCTAGGCTTTCACAGCCAGAGCCGACCAGTCTGTGCTGGCTCAGAGCTCCAAGAACGGCCTCCGCAGCGCATCCGGGGTCTTGTGAGGGGCTCAGGCAGCTGGTGACTTGAGCTGAAGACAGTGCTCACTCACTATTTTAAAAATCCCAGGGTCTTAAAGAATTGTGCTACGTGTCCTCTGCCTTTGCTGTGTGCATGGAACCTCAGGCCTGGGTGACAGCACACTGATTGTACGTAACATGGTTGCTGAAAATTTATGTCCAGGGCCCTGGCTGGTGTGGCTCAGTGGACAGAGTGTTGGCCTGGGTACTAAAGGGTCTCAGGTCCGATTCCAGCCAAGGGCCATGTACCTGGGTTGCATGCTCGATCCCCAGTGGGGGGCGTCAGGAGGCAGCTGACCAGTGATTCTCTACCATCACTGATGTTTCTCTCTCTCTCTCCCTCTCCGTCCTCTCTGAAATCAATAAAAATATATTTAAAAAAGAAAGAAAATGTATGTCCATGGCTGTGACCTACTGCTCAGAATAAAAGATTCCTGTCGAAATATCCCCGCTCACTGACAAGGCACATGGTCAAGAGCTCTGATGGAGGCGTACAAGGAGATCGATGTGGTTTTCATGACTGGGAACACAACACCCATTCTGCAGCCCATGGATCAAGGAGTACTTTTGACTTTTGAGTCTTATTATTTGTGAAATATATTTGGTAAGGCTACAACTGCCATAGATAGTGATTCTTCTGATAGATCTGGGAAAAGTAAAATGAAAACCTTCTGGGAAGGATTCATCATTCTAGATGTCATTAAGAACATTTATGATTCATGGGAATAGGTCAAAACATCAACATTAACAGAGTTTGGAAGAAGTTGACTTCAACCCTCATGGATGCCTTTGAGGGAGTCAAGACTTCAGCGGAGGGAGTAACTGCAGATGTGGAGACATCAAGAGAACTGGGATTAGAGCCTGAATATGGGCCTGAATTGCAGCAGTCTCACTATAAAAGTTTAATGGTTGAGAAATTGCATCTGAAGAATAAGCAACAACCGTGGTTTCTTGGCAAGGAATCCATTCCTGGTGAAGATGCTGTGAAAATAGCTGAATTGGCAACAAAGGATGTAGACTATTCCAAAACTTAGTTGATGAAGCAGCAACAGCGTTTGAGAGGATTGACTCCAATTTTGAAAGAAGTTCTGTGGGTAAAATGCCATCCCACAGCCTCGCATGCTGCAGAGAAGTCGCTCATGAAAGGAAGAGCCAGTCGCTGCAGCAGACTTCAGTGCTGGCGTGTTTTGAGAAATTGCCACCCCAACCTTCAGCAGCCACCAACCTGGTCATTCAGCAGCCACCACGTCAAGGCAAGGACCCTCCATCAGCAAAAAGATCGGGACTCACTGAAGGCTGAGGTGATGATCAGCATTTTTTAACAATAAAGAATTTTTAAATTAAGGTATGTATGAGTACATTCTTTATTAGACATAATGCTATTATGCACTTCATACCTATAGTATAGCATAAACTTTTATATGCCCTTGGAAAACAAAAAATTTGAGTTACTTGCTTTAATGCAATTTCACTTTATTGCAGTGGTCCAGAACCAAACAATAAAATGAAACACAGAATTTATTCTTCTAATTATTATTTATCAACCAGTGTATTATTTTCCATACAAACAACTATAAACCTACTTTTGCCCCACCCTATAATTAAATGTGAGATTTTAAATGAATAGGAAAATAATGGATTATTTAATACATAATACTATTACAACTAGTTAACCAATAAGATAAGAAATAATTTAGATTCTTATTTCATACCTTATATCAAGTATATTATAAATAGATATGGAATCTACATTTTTAAAATGAAACCATGAAAATACTAGAAAAAAATAAGTGACTATTATATGTAAAGAAATATATGTTCTTAAACATGAAAACTTCAGAATAAGATCTCAAGGCAATTTTGGAAATTATATCTTTTTTTTTAATTGAATATAAAAAGGTAATTTTTTAAACAATAATCTTTATTAGTGTACTTTCAAAGGTACATGTAATCCTGAGCTACCACATTTATACTAGTATAGTTATCATTTACTCTTTCAAGTTTACATGTATTTTCTTCCAAACTGTTTGATGAGCACATTTTTGTACTAATCAGGAACATAAATAAATTAACATGTTCCTGTCCCTGGAGGAGCTAATTAATTCATTCAGATCGTCTCATTCTAATTCTGCATTAAGGGCTTGAGAACAGTGTTTTTCAACCAAGCAATTTATTTTTCATCCTAGTGAATTCTTTGAAAACTGTGTTGTTTTTTGTCTGTAATCTATTTTCATGAATAAATTTTTGATTACTTGACCAGCTATATTTGAGAAAAATGGTAAGAGTAACTGCTTCTAATCTCAACATGTTAGCTAAAGTAAAATGCACAGGCTCCCTTCACACAGAAGTAGTCCCTGATGATCCCAATAGGAAACATGTACCATGATTAATGAAGAGGACAACCAAATGTACATATAGCTTTCCTGAAATGGTTAACTATTAGAAAACATGTTATGTAAAATGCTTCCTTCAGGCATTACAAAGAAATAAATAAAGAAATACATTTATGATTTTATTACATTAAAATCATAAATCTAGACCAGAACTTGTATAATAGGCAAATAAAACAACAGACAAAAATAAAAGACAAAAGACCTGTGATCTCTAAGGAGAAAAACACATTTATCCAACATCATCTTTAAATGTGGACAAATAAATACTTTCATTATTGTATTTTAAATTACTACCAAAATAGTGTATCTTTCTACAAACAACAAAAACAAGCAAACAGTATCTAGAAATCGTTTTTATCTGACAAGAATATCAAGTATTTGAAAGTACACTCAAATTCTTTTCCTGAATAAGGTCACTATGATCTTAAAGCAGTTCAAGCAAAATGCATATTGCTTAGATTTTAAAGCAGGAAATTTTGATATGTTAATTAAAATAAGTATACATAGAAACATTTATAAACACTTCTTGGGAATACAGATCAGGAAGTAATGGAATAATTTTAAAAATGAAAGGTGATCTAACAGTGGCAAATTCAAAACATGTTTAAGAGATGTGAAAGGACATGAAGACACGGCTTTATTATTCAGAGCTCGAAAACCTAGCAGCAAAACAAATTATCATTTGCATATAACGTAGTGCAATGAGCATTTGTTCATAAAAGACTCCCAAAGTCTTGAAACGTTATACATAAACCAGAATGGAATCCATGAGGATAAATTATTTAAATATGTCCAAAGCAGCTTATCAAGAACTGCTAGATACTCTCACCTGAATCACTTGCTCATAAGCAAGCTTATGCAAAGCTGTGCTCTGGATAGCTCACTCTTATGGCTCCCCAGTAACACGCTCGGATAAGGCAGATCGAGCCTAAGAGATAAGCAATTGCCCACAAAACATAGGTTGCATGAAATCGCCTTGCAAAATCTTGGGTGCCAACCTAAAATAGAAAGCAATATAAATACAAAAGATTGGAAACTTTTAAAAAATATTATCTGCTTAGATAACTTGTGTTGGGAGATTAAAAATGGCAGTGGAGTAAGTGGATGCTACACAGACACGCTCCCAGGACCAAACTGGAATTACCACTAAAATACAAAGAAACCATCCTGAATAATCAACTGGAGAACTTGTGTTGGTTCACATATGCTTTTTATGAACAATATCCTTGGAGCCACAAAATCCCTATAAAATGAGTTGCTGTACTTTTCATTAACTAACAGGTTAAAGTAATTAAGATGCTGCTGTTAGTTACAATAACTACAAATTTTATGAAGTAAGCAAAAAACCCCACTAAAACATGTTTCTAAAACTTAACCTGTATAATTTCACCTGGCAAGTGATATGTGGACAGGTGCAACAAAGGAGCCTGGGAAGTAAATGGCAGCAAAACAGATCAGCCCTTCCTCTCCCCATGATACCCCCGTGCCAACTGCTTAGCTTCAGCATCCTCTGAAAACAGCCCCTCGTGTTGACAATAGCCTCTGCTTCACTTGAATAAAGAGAAGACTGGTTTTTCAGACCTCCATAGCTGATGGAGTGTTGCTTTGGCTTTGGCCATGGCCAGGTTGGTTCTGGCATTAAGTGAAAACCAAGGGGCTTCCCTTAAATGGATGGTAAAGTCCCCAGTGCCAAGAACCTTCAGTGGCGTCCCAAGATACCATTTCCCTTAGATGGGTGAACTCTGCTAAAAGGTCCATGGACTGAACTTCCCCAATTGCCCATAGGTTCTGGGCCGGTATGCCGGGGAGGCAGGCTCTACATTCACTTGTAATAAAGTCAAGAGGAAAGTAGGACTCACAGTTAATCCAACTCCAATGAAGAAGCACATCATCCCAATGGCAACGTATGCACAGCAGCGTCTTCGTGGGAGAGCACAGCCCACTGAGGAGCTGCAATCATGAGAGCAAGAAGGAGTGTTAAGCATTTAATAAGCGCTCTTCATGCCAGCCTTGAGGACTCACTATGGCTTCAGTAACAAACACACTTCTATTTCTTTCTTCAACTTGAGAGATACCACATACAGAAAAATGTCACTTTTAGTGACTAACATGAATCACAATCATAATTAGTGAATATGTGCTATATTATTGTGGCTTTAAACAAAGTTTAAGCCTTGGTCATTGAAAATATTCACACACAAAACAGTGTGGTCAATAATGATCTTCCAAGAAAAAAAAAATCTATTTTATTTTTTTAATATATTTTTATTGATCTCAGAGTGGAAGGGAGGGAGGGGGAGAGAGAGAGAGAGAGAGAGAGAGAGAGAGAGAGAGAGAGAGAGAAACATCAATAATGAGAGAGAATCATTGATCGGCTGCCTCCTGCACGCCCCCTACTGGAGATCGAGCCAGCAACCCGGGGATGTGACCTTGACCTGAAACAAACCTGGGACCCTTTAGTCTGCAGGCCAATGCTCTATCCACTGAGCCAAACCAGCTAGGGCCAGAAGTTATATTTCTGATGAAGTGATCATATTAATAATTCTTTTTACCCTAAAAAGTATGAGATATTTAGAGCGCATGCTAGAATTCTATTATAGTGGAATCCAGAATACAGTAGCTTAAGAAGTGTATTTCTCTTGCATCTAAGAATTGGAAAGTACATATGCAGCCTGGGGTTGTAGACTGCTGTTCCATGAGGCCTTGACTCGGCACAGGTAACAATCTCCTGCTGTAGCCACCTCTTCCTGTGGAGTTCAGTAGTGTTTTCCAGGTTACAGGAGTGAGAAGGGATTAGCCAGGTCGTTCCAGGCCTAGCATCCTGAGAATAAGGAGCTGCAATGTACACTTACGAAGTAGAAGAATTCATTAAGGCAGGGACATAGGTAGTGTGTGTAGGTGGGAGAAGACATAACAAAGATACCAATAGGTGCGCTAGGCAAATACCTACACTGTACATACCTTACTAAGAAGTTCGGAGCTTCATTTTGGATTCTGGGTAATGAGCCTATAATAAGTCCATTTGGTGCATTAATGTTAATAAGTAGAAAATGCCCTACTTCAGTCGACTTTCTATTCCACTAATAGCCAAACCTAGAATAACACCAACTCCGTGGGTTGTGCAGAGTACAATCTACACATGCCATGGCCATGAATTTGGAAGCTACTAAAAGATGTGAAGCCAGAGATTTTCAAATCCATATTTGCTTTAGAGTAGAGAATGTGGGGCACACCTATTTCAAAGCACTGAACACTTTATGGTGATGGTATATTCTCTTCCCTCTACCCACAAGACAAAATTTCCTGAAGGCAAGGTTATATCTTTTACTTCTAGCACAGTAACTAGCAGAGGACTATTTGTTGAATTCATCCTATCTAATAAAAGAGTAATATGCAAATTGACCATCACACCAAGACACAAGATGGCCGCCTCCATGTGAACACAAGATGGCTGCCACAAGATGGCTGGCAGGGAAGGGCAGTTGTGGGCAATCAGGCCAGCAGGGGAGGGCAGTTGTGGGGACCCAGGCCTGCAGGGGTGGGCATTTGGGGGAACCAGGCCTGCAGGGGAGGGCAGTTGGGGGGACCCAGGCCTGCAGGGGTGGGCATTTGGGGGGACCAGGCATGCAGGGGAGGGCAGTTAAGGGGTACCAGGCCTGCAGGGGAGGGCAGTTGGGGGGACCCAGGCCTGCAGGGGTGGGCATTTGGGGGGGACCAGGCCTGCGGGGAGGGCAGTTGAGGGGGACCAGGCCTGCAGGGGAGGGCAGTTGGGGGGGACCAGGCCTGCGGGGAGGGCAGTTGAGGGGGACCAGGCCTGCAGGGGAGGACAGTTAGGGTTGGCCAGTCTGGCAGGGGAGGGCAGTTAGGGGTGACCAGGCCGCAGGGGAGGGGCAACTGGGCTGGCCGGGAAGCAGTTAGGTGTTGATCAGGCTGGCAGTGGAGTGGTTAGGGGATGATCAGGCTGGCAGGCAGAAGCGGTTAGGGGAAATCAGGCAGAGGCAGGTGAGCGGTTGGGAGCCAGCAGTCCTGGATTGTGAGAGGGATGTCTGACCACCCGTTTAGGCCCGATCCTGGTGGGTTAGACATCCCTCAAGGGGTCCCAGATATGAGAGGGTGCAGGCTGGGCTGAGGTACACACACCCCCCCCCCCCCCCCCGTGCACGAATTTCATGCACTGGGCCTCTAGTGAATAATTATAAAAGAAAACACAAAATAGCAATATAGAAGAGTAAGAGTATGCTGCTGTTTAAAATGACAGGAGGTGATCCACAAAGAAGTATATCAGTGATGTAGAGAAATGATTCTATATAATAAAAGGCTAATATGCAAATTGACCGAACAGCGGAATGACCAGTTGCTATGATGCACACTGACCACTAGGGGGCAGACGCTGAACGCAGGAGCTGCCCCCTGGTGGTCAATGAGTTCCCACAGGGGGAGCACTGCTCAGCAGTGGTGGCGGGAGCCTCTCCCACCTCGCCTCCATGGCAGCGCTAAGGACCCCTTGGGGGATGTCGTGGGGAGTGGGCCTAAGCCGGCAGTCAGACATTCCCTGAGAAGTCCTGGACTGCGAGAGGGTGCAGGCTGGGTTGAGGACCCCCTCCCCATGCACGAATGTCGTGCACTGGGCCTCTAGTCCTATCTAATAAAATAGTAATATGCAAATTAACCATCACTCTGCTACACCCACAAGCCATGCCCACCAGCCAATCAGGAGCGAGTATGCAAATTAACCCAACCAAGATGGCTACAGCCACGGACTGAGCAGGAGGCTTGGGTTTCCCTGTCAATGGAGGAAGCCAAGCTTTCCACACACCCTGGCAGGCCCAGGCCTCCACTCAAGGCTACAAAGTGTCAATTATAGAAGATAAATAAATCCCAACAAAAATGGTGGCAGCCACAGAGCTGGAGAGAGCAGGAGGCTTGGGTTGCCCCCGGCGATGGAGGAAGCCAAGCTCCTGCAGCCCTGGCCTGCAGCTGCGGCCATGGAGAAAGCAGGAGGCTTGGCTCCGCTCCAGGCTACAAAGTTTCAATTGTAGAAGATAAATAAATCTCAGATACAGGGCCTCCACTTGTGTCGTCGGGGGGCATGGCTGGCCTGAAAACCACCAAAGGCCCCTCGCCAGGGCCGCCCCACACTGCAAGGGAACCCCCACCCTGATTCGGGACACCCTTCAGGGCAAACCAGCTAGCCCCCACCCGTGCATCAAGCCTCTATCCTATCTAATAAAAGAAAGCAGAAGGCTGACCATCACTCCAACACACAAGATGGCTGCCCCCATGTGGTCAAAGATGGCTGCCCCCATGTGGACACAAGATGGCCACCACAAGATGGCCAGCAGGGGAGGGCAGTAGGGAGGGACCAGGCCTACAAGGGAAGGCAGTTGTGGGCGATCAAGCCTGCAGGGAAGGGTAGTTGGGGGGCAGTTAGGGACAATCAGGTTGGCAGGGGAGCAGTTAAGCATCAATCAGGCTGGCAGGGGAGTGGTTAGGGGGTGATCAGGCTGACAGGCATAAGCAGTTAGGGGCAATCAGGAAGGCAGGTAGGTGAGCAGTTGGGAGCCAGCAGTCTGGATTGTGAGAGGGATGTCCGACTGCCTGTTTAGGCCTGATCCCAACATCCCTCGAGGAGTCCTAGATTGGAGAGGGTGCAGGCTGGGCTGAGGGACCCCCCCGCCCCCATGCACGAATTTAGTGCACCAGGCCTCTAGTATTTAATAATCATTATCATGGATTAAATCACGATGCTATAGTCATAGGCCTATTATGACACTTGCATGGAAATGGAACTCAGCCTGTATTTCAGAACTCAAGGGCTCCCTGGCCAGCTGGGACCATGGCTGCCTGGTGACTGAGTGAGGGGCACCAGCAACAGAAAAAGGACATGGGTGCTGAGCCGGGCCAGGCGCCCCCCACCCCCCCACCCCATGACAGCTTTACAGTCATGAGTAACTCCTCACCTTAAACGTAACTTTAGGGTACTTGTTATTTGTGTTTAAGGAATAAAATTTTCACTCGGAATCTTACTTCAACACATGATTCATCATTTGTCATGAAGAAAAATTCAAAGAGAAGAAATCAGCTGCGACTGCAAGTGCTGGGACGGGGAGGGGGGTGGGTGCGGGGGGGGGGCATCTCTGCCCAGCGCTGTGCTGGGTTAGCATGTGACCCAGTTCTACCAGCGTTCTTTCCTCACAGTGCCCCGTGAGCTGACTTATCCCATGTGCATTTCTATGTAAGTTATCCTTAAGTAACTGATGAAAGTTCTTCACGTTAA
Organism: Ia io; assembly: GCA_025583905.1. Taxonomy (NCBI): domain Eukaryota; kingdom Metazoa; phylum Chordata; class Mammalia; order Chiroptera; family Vespertilionidae; genus Ia; species Ia io. The sequence continues at coordinate 4,409,398 of JAJQQW010000019.1, read as the reverse complement.
TACACTGTCTTGTGATGTCCTAACTAATCACAGAGTACTATGCATTCAATGCTTCTTTATTACATGCAAACTACGGTGACTGTTCTAATTAAGCAAGCAAAAGTAGTCAGCTGCATCTTGAACCTTCTCAAGTTCCTCCTCTGTAACGTGAGGATGATAACTCCTGGATCCTGGGACACACAGCTGGTCCTATAACGGGATGCCCGGTGCTGAGCACGGGCTGCCAATCACAGGCAGGCTCGGGTTCTCTTTATTTCCTATAGAAATTTTTAATTCAGTTTCATATTCTCGGTGAAGATACCTGCAATTTAATTTTCTTCGTTTTTGTAAAAATACATCTATTGCACAGGCATAGTCACATACTTACGTGTGTGTCTGGAAGTGTCCCTCGAGTATATATTTTTTTTCAGTGTAATTATTAGGAGTTATTCATTTTGCTTCTTTGTGTACAGACTTCTACTGGATGCAATGAAGTTATGAATTCAGATGATTAATTTCACACAAATAAAAAGGAAAATATTTGTTCCTTTGAAGCTAGAAATATGCTGTAAAGAATTATTGTCTCAGGGCTATATTTAGTTGGGACCACTTTTAGCAGGGATAAAGAAAGATATTTTGTTATATATATTCTACTTCTCAGACAGTTTTTAATTCATTTTCCCTAGAAGTCATTCTTAGGATTTCTCTATTAAAACAGATAAGGTATTTATATCATACTAAGTATCACACAGATTAAACTATGAACTCCTGTTTTTAATTTTCAACACTGAATTGTCAAAACATTCCAGTTTAATTTCCTTAGCTTAGGTTATAATTCACATATACATATGTGGAGAATAATAATTTTAAATTAAAATTTTATTACCAGCATAGATTCTGTGCAGCATGTTATTTTTAAATATATTTTATTTATTTATTTATTTATTTATTTATTTATTTATTTATTTATTTATTTATTTATTTATTTTTACAGAGAGGAAAGGAGAGGGACAGAGAGTTAGAAACATCAATGAGAGAGAAACATCTATCAGCTGCCACCTGCACACTCCCTACTGGGTATGTGCCCGCAACCAAGATACATGCCCTTGACCAGAATTGAACCCGGGACCCTTGAGTCCACAGGCCAATGCTCTGTCCACTGAGCCAAACTGGCTAGGGCTGTGTAGCATGTCATTAATGCAGCAGGCCAGAGACTGCAGTCTTCGAAAGGTCTGGAAAGATCTCACCATTGCCTAACTAGGTGGCTTGCCAGCTTATCATGCCTAATTGTGCAATCCATGTGGTAGCACTGAACTCCTGCTTTCCTGCTGGGATTCTAGAACTTACGTTCGTGCTGTTCAGCAAGTGCCTGTGGGACCTGCTCCAACCAGCACGCAGCCCAGAGTCTGCACTGAGCCTCTCCGGAGGCAGCGCTGACGTGCAGCTGGAGGGTGTGAGGGTCCTGTGCCTCCCCTGGCGGGAGCTCTTGGAGACTTACTTCTCTTGCTCCAGACGTTGGCCCATGTGTCTTTTCGGTGCTGATTTGGCTTGTGCACTTCACACTAACAAATCATAGCTGTGAGCATAAATATAGACGAGTCGTTCCTATTAGTCCCCTGAGAACACCATGGAATCTTGGGGTGATTTGGGGACTTCCAATACAGGTGCCATAAAATGTCTTCTAGCCTGGCCGGCATAGCTCAGTGGTTAGAGTGTTGGCCTGCTTACCAGAGCATCTTGGCTTTGATTCCTGGTCAAAGGCATGTACCTGGGTTTCAGGTCTGATCCCCTACAGCCCCTGCCCACCAGGTTGGAGCACCTGTAGAAGGCAAGCAATCAGTGTCTCTCACATTGAGGTTTCTCTCTTTCTCTCTCTCTCCCCGCTACCCCTTCTCTCTCCCTCCTTCTCTGTTACCCTCCACTCACCCCCTCCCTTCCACTCTCACTGAAATCTGTGGAAAACATATCCTCACTCCTTGGGTGAGGATGAAAAATACTACTACTAATAAATATACATCTTCACCCTGTGGGTGTGGCTCAGTGGTTTGAGTGTTGACCTATGAACCAGAAGGTCCTGATTTGATTCCCAGTCAGATTACATGCCCAGGTTGTGGGCTTAATCCCCAGTAGGGGGTTGTGCAGGAGGCAACTGATCTCTCTCATCATTGATGTTTATCTCTCTCTCTCCCTCTCTCTCTCCCTCTCTCTCTCCCTTCATCTCTGAAATCAATAAAAGACAACATATTTGTCTTTTATTATATATATCTTCTATTTTCCCCACTGATATGCTTCCTTTAGGCAGGAGATTAGAACAGCTAGCAAGTACCTTTTCTCCTAAATGATAGCCCATTTAAATATAAATTTTAGATTATTTGTAATAGATTATAACCTCTTAGGACCTATGCAAATGCTCACCAGGTTACTGATAATTTTAGAAATTTCTTTCCTTTCAGAGAGTGATATTAAGCCTAATCATTTAAATTTTAAAATGAAATATACTAAGGGGTTTAAAGATTTCCTTTCTGTATTGAAAAGTATAAATATATTACACATTCATTCATTTCATGGCATGTCTTAAGATCAAAATCTAATGAAGTGTGAATTCTGAAATCTTTAACTTGTTCACAAGGACTTCCCAGAGCATGTCCAATGGCGGGCACTTACATTTTTTTGCAGTGTGGGCATTTTGCCAGAGTGTTGAACCTCAATTCCATCCACTGTAAAATAAATAAAGAGAGGGCTTGCAAAGAAAACAACGGAAGACCATCCACTCTGAGAGGGTGTTTCTTTTAGCTCAAACATCACGCAGGACCACAGCCGAGGCAACTGCCTTCTTATGGGTGGGAGAGCTTCCCCACCCCGCCCTTCGCCTGGAAGGAAGCTTGGGGTTCCCATCTGAAACAGTTCCCATGACTTTCCCAAGGCTCTGACGCAAGTGGGGTCGCTCTATAAGGAAACTGAATACACTGCCATGATTAGGGTCATTTCTTTTAGATTTATGTCTCGTTCACTCCAAAATAATACAAACATTTCATGTACCTTCAAAGTTTTCTTTCCTTTAAATCTTGAAGACTCGCCTTTTAAATACATAAGTATATAGATTCATTATTAAAATGCAGCTATTTATTCTATTAATATGGGAAACTCACAGAGTAAATAAACTAAATATTTTCAATGCTGTGAACTTTGTAACTTGTCTCAATTGTTTTCAGGCCTTGTAGCGTCTAGGGGGAAACAAGGTAGAGAATAAGCAAATGAATTATTCTGATAGTTAAAGCTGGAAGGGCAAAGAACATAGTAAAAGGATACGACTGGTCATGATTAGCATAATAATAATAATGCAAAAAAATTAAATATAAACATTTTAATATTTCATGTTTTAATTGTCTTTCTCCTCCTATTCGATTAGGAAATCCCATGAGGGCAGAGAGTGTGTCTTCCTGTCTCCTCAGCACTTAGCCTATGCCTGAAACTCATTCAATATAGATATTTGAACAAATAAAATGAACTTATTTATAATGTGGCTACATAGAGCATTCAGGACAAGGATTTGGAATACAAAACAGAACTGGGCAAAATTTAAGGTAATTATGGAGAGGAGTTCACTGAAGTAAGTGAAAAATAAATCTCTTTTGAAGATTTTAAAATGGTATTTCAAAATATGACTCGTCTACACTAATAAAAGAGAAACATGCTAATTGACCCTACCTTCACGATGCCCACCAGCCAATCAGGAGTATGCAAATTAACCCAACAAAGATGGCGGGTTAATTTGCATACACAGGTGCCAAGCGGCTGGGGGCAGGGGTGTTCTGCACCACCCCAGCTGCTTGGAGCCTCTGGGCAGCATGGGAAGGCAGAAAGGTGGCTCTGGCCAGAACAAAGGCAGTGCCAGCAGCCAGGGGCGGGAAGGCCCATTCTTGCACGAATCTTCATGCATCAGGCCTCTAGTTTACATATAAGAAAGGAAAAAGTAGCCCTGGCTGGTGGGGCTTAGTTGGTTGGAGCACTGTCCTATACACTGGAAGGTTGTGGGTTCAATTCTTCATACAGGAAGCAACTGATTGGTGTTTCTCTCTCTTTCTTTCCCTCTCCCTTCCTCTCTCTCTAAAAAGAAAAAAATCAATAAAAACATATCCTTAGGTGAGAATTAAACAAAGACAAAAAAGATAAATATATTTAAGGTAGTCTAAGTACTAAATGTATCAATACCCACAGAGTATATCATTCTATTATAAATCAATAATGATTTTTAAAAGAAATTTAACTGCTCTCACCAAGTGTATCCTCTAACTTACCTAGTATATCCTCTAATTTATACACTTTGTCACTGATTTAATCAATAGAATATAAAAGCCAGAAAGAAGATTTATCTTATCCTACTAAGTCAGAAAATCATAGCAATTCTGGCTAAATGTAGTAAATTGGCTAAATGCATGCATTTCCATTTCCTTGCCCAAACCTGACTAAAATGATAGTGAATGAATTTAAAAATGTATAAGACCACAAGGACAAAGAGAATCAGAAGGGAACTGGGACACTGGAAAGCTGGTGTGGACTTGGCAACTGACTCGGTCAGTGACCGTGCGGCCGCCTGCGAGGGCCTGTGTGTGAAGCAGGTGGCCCACAGGGACAGAGCAGCACCAGGGCTTCCTCTCAGGTGAGAGGGAGGCTGGTGGTATAGCAGGAATACCAGTTACAAACATCCCTCACACCACAAACTCAGGAGCCTCTCCTTCCCCAGTACATGCGAGAAAAGAGCATGCATTCTGAAGAGAGGTTTGCGAGGTGAGGACACAGGCTGAGCAGGGGCAAGAGTAAGGCAGCACTGTAGAAGCAGGCGCGGCTCCATTCTGCCGTCTGAATAGTGGGTGAGCCCTTCATCCGACTACCTTTCTCAGATCCTAGAAAGCTTCCTCACAAGAGATCTGGGACTGTTCCCATAGAAACTTACCATAAAAAAAGACTTATTGGCACTCACAGTCGACAATTCTTTAAAAGGAGAGAAGAAGGAGAGGAAGGGAAGGAGTGGGGTCGGGGGGAGAGAAAGAAGGAGATAAAGTTGAATGCCTGCTGCATGCATAGAGGTTCCAATCAGGGGTTTTCCCTCAAATAAATAAACTTTTGAGTAAAACCTCTATCACAAGAGAAAAACAGATAGAAAAATGGGTAGAAAGAGAGACAAGGCATAAAAAAGAACATGCCTCAGAAAAAAATAGGAGCTGCAGGAAGTTTCTATAAAGAAGAGAAAGCTCTTTATAAAAATGAAAAATTAATCAGAATACAGGGAAACTCTTGGGAATTAAAAGTTAGAGCATCTGAAATAAAAAATTTGAATTAAATTTTAATTCAAATTAGAAGATATAGTTGGAGCTATTTCCCACTAAGGAAAGGAAGAAGCCAAAGGGGAAGAGAATGTTTCAGAGAGAGAGAGTAAGAGAGAGAGAGAGAGAGAGAGAGCTTTCTTAGAGAAAGGGAACAAAGCCAGCAGAGGGGACCAGGAGAGACTACTGAGAACAGAGAGCTTGCCACCCCACCCCCACCCCCGGCACATTTTCAAATGCCATTCAGAGCCTTAACCAAAATGAACGAGGAAAGAGGAATCCTATATAATAAAACGGCTGATATGCAAATTGTCCCCATGGGCAGGAGTTCCACCGACTGGGAGTTAGATGTGTGCTGACCACCAGGGGGCGGCACAGAGCATGGTTGGTGTTGGTAATGTGGTACTGGCAGCGGGTAGCAGTGGAGGTGCTGCTGGCCCGCCCGATGGGCCCTGACGAGAGTGGGACCACAGTGGGATAGTGGAGCAGGTGAGCGGGTGCACCAGGCCAAGGCGAGGGCGAAGGCTGGCCTGGCCGGTGGTAGCAACAGGCAGCTGGGGGAAGGGAGGCCCGTGGCTGGCAGCTGCTAGAGACCCTACCCATGCGCAAATTTTGTGCACTGGGCCTCTAGTATACTAATAAAGAGGGAAAATGTCACAGAGAAAGGGTCAGGAGTCAGAAGAGCATTGAACTTCTCACCAGTGGAGCAAACCTTAAACATTTTGAGAGGAAACAATTGTCAAACTATAATTCCACATCTGAACAAATTATAAAGTGAACGTGAGATTAGATTAGAAACTGTTTAAAAAATGAAAGGGCTCAAATTTATTTTCCTACATCCTTTCTCAGAAAGCTGAGAGAGGAAGTGCTCCAGCAGAAGGAATAAACCTGGGACCCCACGTGGGAGACAGTGCCAGGGGCTACAAAGACACTGTGAAGGGCAGCCCAGTGACAGCTGAGAGGCAGGAGGGGAAGTCATGGATTCCCTGGTGTTTCCGAGAGGGATGGAGTCCCACAGCTCTGTAAAAGAAACGGGAAGAACTAATGATTCATACATAGAAAAGTAGATTCCAGAGGGGGAGGGAAGATTAACAAATCCAAGAAAAATGTGAAAGTCATACTGGAGAGGAATATAGCAAATTACTTGGCTCAGCAGTGAGTACCGTTTACCTAATGATAAAACATGTAAACACTAAGTATTAATTGAATAAAATATTATAACTCTCCTGGGAGGATGGAATGAGGGAAGGATATGAATGAGGCAGGCAGGTAATATCTTAAATTTTTTCATCGGAAAGAAAAAGGATAAGCAAACAATTGAACCCCAGGAAGTCGATGTCAGCAGAGCAGCTGGGAGAGACCAGCGGGGTGTTAGATAAAAGGCGACCAGTGTTTTCCCATAAAGCTGTACATATATTCCTAGTTGACATTTGGAATTATGTGTACAAGTTACTTTACTAAGATAAAAACTGGAAGAAAAAAAGCAAATCTTAAGCTGTTTCACCCTTAGTGACTGGTTTTGTTTATAGACGCTGCCTCCAGGGCCCTGCCCATCCTCAGGCGGGCTTCTTCCCACGCAGGTTCCCCAGGAACAGCTTCCAGGGGCAGAGAGCCTCCTGACACAGGAGTCATTATGAAATTAGCCTTTAAATGTCAGCTGTAGGGTTAAAGGTAAAAGTAGTAACTAACTTTTGGTCATATCTGGTTACTTATACCTTCTAACTTTTTACCCAATGCTTTATCTAATTACAGGTACCAGAGTTCATCCCCTTTACTTCAAGTTTATCTTTTTAAATAAGAAAATCTCTGATAAATCCTAATAAGATTTTTTCTGAATCAATAAACCTGCACTTTGTGCTCCACTGAGAAGGGGAGGATGGGGAGTCTCTGCCCCTCACCAGGCCACGGGGTTCCCAGGAGCTTCCCTGGAGAGGCCTTTTGGCAAATAAACCAAGCAGAGGTGCACCGCGTGCCTGGCTCACAGCGGCTGCCGTGAATTCTGGCTGCACCTCCAAGTGCCCCAGTTTCTTAAAAAGGCTCCACTGAAGTCTTCCGGTCAGTTTCCACTGGACAGAACCACTGACCATGAGCGGTGGCCAGACCCATGTGGTTATGATCAGCATTTAGAGGCAATGTCACTTAGACGTGTCAGCCACTCACCAGGAAGGTGTTCCCACAGTGCCCACACGCCACCCGGGCACCTTCTGGCTGGGCTGGCACTGCAGGCTGAGCTGGTTGTTCTTCAGAAATGAGCATTACTGGGCCCAGGTTAATGATGCGCCTACTGTGGGAAGAGAAAGGACACAGCTTCATTAGCTCACCAATGGGCTAGGAATACAGCATTGAAAATAGGTTCTATTAATAAAAATTAAGTTAATAAATCCACTCTGGTGCCAAATCACAGAGAAAAAAATAACACTTGGGTACTATTTAACTGCCATTTGCAATTAAGTTAATAAACTTGGGAATGATTTCATTGCTGTTCTTCCAAATTCAAATCAGAAAATAGTTATTATTCCCTACCTAGGAAGACAGCTTGAGTGTGGCCAAACACTAAGTACTACACACAGTGAAATACCTGCGTCCGCCAGGCGCCTGCCCCAGCCTCCCTCCGCTGCCAGTCCCGCCCCACCTGCCCGCGCAGCCTGGCTTCCTAGTGTCTGCTTAGTCGGACAGAAAGGACAGCGGCGGCGCCTTTCCTTCCAGGGAGGGCTGCGAATGATGCACTGGTCCAACGGCAGAAACCATAGGAAAAACCAGTCCAGGTCCAGGCATTCTACCACCTGGGCACATCCATGGTGGCATCTGGCAATAACTCCAGAACGTACTGTACAGCATGTGCCCTCAAAGGTCAGTGCAGCCCATGGCAGGCGCACAACGGCGGTTAGAACAAAACACTTCTACATGAAGATGAATTACATAAAAGGCAAATGAATTCGTTGTTTTTAAATATGTAAGTTTAACAACTGATTTATTACAGCGCATTAAGTAGGTCAGGAAAACTTCTATTGCTCATTCAGGAATATTGTATCTTGCAAATGCCTGTGACCATTAATTTCAAACTATATCATTCCTTTCACAAAGAAAATAATCTAGGAATATTGTATCTTGCAAATGCCTGTGACCATTAATTTAATATCAGGAATATTGTATCTTGCAAATGCCTGTGACCATTAATTTCAAACTATATCATTCCTTTCACAAAGAAAATAATCTAGGACCTGTAATGACCATGAGGACAAAGACTTTGTTTAGAACAATGCCTGGCACATACGTGCCTTTAATAAATACTTGTTGAATGAATGAATGAATGAATGAATGAATGAATGAATCTTCATCTCTTACCAGTTGGGTCTCGGGCAGCCTATTCGCCGAGATGTGTCCTTACAAATGAGGAGACAATTACAAGGGCATCTAACATATTTCTTCCCTGCCGGGGGATTTTTGATTGGCTAGATAAGGAAAGGAAATACAAACACAGCAAATTAACCAAAGTGCAGACTGACAAAGCTTGTTTGTGTATACAAAAGCATTAATTCTTTGAAAATGAAGGTTAGTAGTATCAAATTACAGTTTAAGGACAAGTGCATCCTAAATGCTTTCAAATAGTCTACTCTTGGCAAGCACTCCATGAAATTTGGAGGCTGTAGAGAGTTAATAACAAAGGAAATATTTCAAAACTAGAGGCCCAGTGCATGATTGAATCATGCACGTGTAGGGTCCCCTACACGCTTTTGCTTTTCGCGGTGGAGCTGGGTGCCTGTCCGCTGGTGCACCAGGCCTTTCAGAAGCCTCCGGCTCGGCGGAGGCTTCTGAAAGGCCTGGTGCCGGAGCAGACAGGCACCCAGCTCCCCGACTTTTGATGGTACACGGCCGCTTGAGGGGGGCTACCCTGCTGTTGAGCAGCGCAGGGGGCCGCCTGCTGCGCCTCTCAACAGCAGGGTAGCCCCCGTCAGTGGCAGCGGATCCGTGCCTCTCAATGGCCGGATAGGCCACCCCGAGTCCCGCCCCCAGCCTCCCGCCGCCCAATCGTGGGCGTAGCGGAGTGATGGTAATTTACATGTTACTCTATTAGTAGATAGGATTAGTGTGTAAGGGTCTTTTAATATGAGAGGAATATTTAATGCACAATGAGAGTTGTTTTCCCTTAAAAGTTCACAAGACAAGGTCCTCTGTCTGGCTGGCAGGTGCAAACGTTCATGGGGCTCATGCCCTGTCCAGGGGAAGAGCAGGCTTACCCAGAACAGTGGGCAAAAGAGGAGTCGATGACAAATGTGAACTTTTCCTAAACTTTACTCACTAGGATAGCAGAAGTGATTAATTTTTAAAAAATATATTCTTACTGGTTTCAGAGAGGAAGGGAGAGGAAGAGAGAGACAGAAACATCAATGACGAGAGAGAATCATGGATTGGCTGCCTCCTGCACAACCCCCTACTGGGGATGGGGCCTGCAACCCAGGCAGGTGCCCTGACCAGGAATCGAACCATGACCTCCTGGTTCTTAGGTTGATGCTCAACCACTGAGCTATGCCAGCTAGGCTGAAGGATTAATTTTATGATACCTTTTAACTTACAAAAACTTACAATAGCTCTAATGCTAGCAATTCTTTTATTTTCTTTAATTGTATAATCAGTTTAAAAGCTTCAATACCAGCATGATGCACTGAGAGGAGCAGAATGTCAGTCCTGGGCACAACAGCTGGAAATGTGTGACCCGAATCGAAGCACAGGGAATGTCAGAAAAACCAAATTCAGGCACGTCTCACAGAGTACCTGCCTGTACTCTTCAGAAAACGTTCCGGCAATAAAGGACAAAGCAAGACCAAATTTCAGATAAAGGGAGATTAAAGAAACATGATAACAAAGTGAAACATGTAATTCTATATTGATTTTTGGGTCGGATTTTTATTTTTAATGGAATAACTGGACAAACATGAATTAGGTCAAAAATTAGATAACAGTATATTAATTTCCTGCATCTTATAATTGCACTGTAAGTGTATAAGTGAATGTATTATTTCTATTATTATTATTTTTATATGTTTTTATTGACTAGAGAGTGAGATGCCGCCTCCTGCACTCCCCTCACTGGGGATCAAGCCTGCAACGTGGGCATGTGCCCTGACCAGGAACAGAACCAGTGACCTCTTGACTCATGATGGGTCAGTGCTCAAAGACTGAGCCACACCAGCCAGGCTGAGTGTCTTATTTTTAAAGAAATTCACACTAAAATGTTTAGTGGTAGTCAAGCATCATGACTGCAATTACTTTAAAATATTATGCAAAATGATAATTTGTTTATTTAGAAAGAGACAGCTGATGTGACCAGATGTTAATATGTGGGGACTGTGCATGAAGAAACTATGAGCACGCTCTGTGCCGCCTACTATTATTTTAATAACTTCTCTATAAGTCTGCACCTTATTTTTTTTTTAATATATTTTTATTGATTTCAGAGAGGAAGGGAGAGGGAGAGATAGAAACGTCAATGATGAGAGAGAATCATTGATTGGCTGCCTCCTGCACGCTCCCCACTGGGGATCGAGCCTGCAACCTGGGCATATACCCTGACCAGGAATCGAACTGGCGACCTCTTGGTTCCTGGGTCGATGCTCAACCGCTGAGCTACACCCGGCTGGGCTGCACCTTATTTTAAAAAGGTTCTAGCCCTGCCCAGTAGCTCAGTTGGTCGGTGTGCCATCCTGATGCGCCAAAGTTGTGGATTTCATCCCGGGTCAGGGCATGAACAAGAATCAGCTAATGAGTGTATGAATAAGTGGAACAACAAATTAATGTCTCTCTCTCTCTCTCTCTCTCTCTCTCTCTCTCTCTCTCTCTCAAATCAATAAAAGAGATTTTAAAACACTTAAGTAAATAATCTTGGTAGAAATATATAAAAGTTAGCAATAAGCCACCTATAGTTTATTAAACATTATATAGAAATAAAAAAACATTATATAGAAAATCTGAATATTTAAAATTCACAAACATCCAGAATGTATTACTATACTACCTAAAATGTCAAGAAAACCAGACTATGAAGAAAACCTTAATTTTTGTATCTCCAAATTTTACCTTTAAGCAAATGTGTGCTTGGCAAATGACGAGATTTGTTTTTTTATTTCATTCCCACTTCCCGTCCAGACCACGGTCCTCTCTGTAAACAAGGCCTCGGCCGAGAGGGTGTGCGGCGCGGCCTCAGGCCCGAGGGCTCCTTCTTACTGGGCAAAGGGACCCGTCAGACACTGTGCTGGCACTCCACCCCGGACCCCACAGCCACTCCAAGGCAGAGAGGGCTGTTCTGCCACTTTGCCAGAGAGAACGAGTGCAGGCATCCCCAGGGAGCACAGCTGCTACGTGGCAGGGCGAGGCCTCGGCCTCTCACTGCCAAGGCCAGCGAGCCCCCACTTCTCGGTGCTTCTCCAGTTTCCCATTCACTTGTCCTAGACATCGCTTCTTCTTTCACCTTAAATGTCGTGTTCTCTAAAGCTTGCTAAAATGTATCCGTATTCACACACACACACCCTCCTACTTCCCTTTCCAATCCTAGCTACTGAAATAAAAAGGGCTTGTGTTAGCCTCGTTCTGCGTTTGTTGTTGTTTGAGGGTTGTTGTTCCATCTCCACAGGAACATCAGGTTCCTCTCAGAGATGGCTGACCCAGGAGAACGAGTCACCGTGAAACAGCCATTCTGTTGAGCCCTGGCCCATCCTATCTGTACTTTTCTCTCTAGAATTTCTCCAGAGAAGCATCCAGTTGCCTAGCACCTCCTCAATTCACAAATTTAAGATCAAATTACATGAACCTTAGCAAGTCTTATACAAAGCACTCCTCAAACACATTTTTCCTACTTTATTTTCCCCTTCCTTGTAATGTTACTGATTCCACACAAGACAATCTGATTGGTTACTATTTTCTCTGGAATATTCACAATTATTTGCACTTCTTATGTAACAGGGTTAGTAATGATATAAAAACTTCAGCACAACATTCTTTATGTCCAGAAATAATTTATTACAGTCAAACCGCTTGCCGCTGTGTAAACACCACCTTCTCAGCAGCCAGGCTGACGGCGGTGGCTAAAGGCACAGGGACTTGGAGATCCTGCATCAGCGGCCTAGCCTATTCTGTTGACTTCCAAGTGCAAGTGTAAAGTTTTAAAACTCCCCTTTTTCTACTTGTTTAAAAACAGAAGTTTTTATGGGTGGTGTGTTGTGTATTTAGTTTAATATGATTTCAAATCCATTTGCTTATGATCTGAAGTTGTTTTAATGCCCTTGTTTATGACACAGACCAGAAAGGTTGTTTTTAGAAGTAAAGTTGTGTCAGGATGTCATCACCTCCTCTGTGGGCCCAGCTGGGGGCGTGTCCGCAGGACCAGGGGGAGAAGCAACCATGGCCTGGGACCTGTAGGCTGACTCCTGAGGCTGTGAAGAGTGTTGGAGAGTCTTAGGCTCTACAGCAGCGGTTCTCAAATTGGGGGTTGCGACCCACAGGTTGAGAACCGCTAGCAGGGTCGCCTAAGACCATCGGAAAACACAGATATTTACATTACAATTCATAACAGTAGCAAAATTACAGTTAGGAAGTAGCAACGAAAATAATTTTATGGTTGGGGGTCACCACAACATGAGGAACTGAATTAAAGGGTCATGGCATTAGAAAGGTTGAGAACCACTGGAGTAGAGGAATAGGAGGGGAAAACCACGAATACCAAATCCAAGGAGACCTTTGAGGCTGTGGATGTGTGTCAATTATTGCTTATGTCTAACAACTTGTATTGTTTGCCAACTCCACGAAGAGCATTAAGGAGGTGAATGCTAATGAAATTTACTACTAAGTGTTCAACCTAAACAACTAGGCTTTATAGATGTCACCTATCCTGTATAATAAAGCCTAATATGCTCAGTGCCCGGTGACCAGTCGACTGTTCAACCAATCAAAGCATAATATGCTAATGATATGCTAAGACTGCTCAACCTCTCATTATGACATGCACTGACCACCAGGGGGCAGACACTCCAACCAGTAGATTAGCTTGCTGCTGGGGTCTGGCCTATCGGGACTGAGCGAGATGGCCCGGTCACGCCCTGGAGCCCTCCCATGGCCCCTCCCCAGCTGGCCAACCTCCTGTGTCCCTCCCCGGCCAGCCGGCCCCAATTGGTCCCCATCGGGACTGGGTGAGATGGGGCCAGACACGCCCTGGAGCCCTCCTGTGCTCTTCCCCAACCCCAATAGTGCACCAGTGGGGTCCCTCGGCTTGGCCTGCACCCTCTCGCAATCCGGGACCCCTCAGGGGATGTGGGAGAGCTGGTTTTGTCCTGATCAATCCAGCAGGCCACTCCCCTTGGGAGGGGGCCAGACGCAGGACTCAGGGCTGGCAAGCACTGCTGCTGCGGCAGTGCGAGCCGCTCCCGATTGGGACTGATGGGGCGTGAGCCCGTGGCAGGTGCAGTGGGGCCGGATGAGCAGGAGCGGCAGGTAGGAGCTGCAGATGGCGTTGGACTGTGGGTTTCAGCCTGATCTCTGCAGGCCACTCCGAGGGACCCCACCAATGCACAAATTTGTACACTGGGCCTCTGGTCTATACAATAAAATTCTTCCAATGATGTCCTTTATAGAAAAAATTATTTATAATGGAAAAGTCACTTTGTAACTTAAGGTTTTATTATGACTTTTAATAAAACATATAAAGCCCAGCATCCACGCTTTATGGTTTTTAGAGATACAATAATCACTGGCTGACCTTTTTTAGACTTTTCTAAAGAGGGAAAAAATACAAATAACACAAATTAATTTAATTTCAGACTTTAAGAGAGATTGACATTTTTAAAATAAAGCCTAACTATAAAAGCAGAAATATACTTAATCTAGCTGGCATACACTTTACAAATTTATTGCTTGAAACTGTGAAAATTTTAGTTAAAATTTAATTGCTCTTCCCAAAGTTTAGTAAAAGAAATTTGCTCTTCAAATTTTTTGGACATTTCACCAAATTAGTATCAAGCAAATGGAATAAAATACCAAGCAACTTATAAACAACTAGAGGCCCAGTGCACGAATTCATGCACAGCCGGGGAAGGGATGCGGGAGGTTGGCTGGCCGGCCTGCCCCCGATTGCGGGGTGAGGGGAGGGCATCGGGGGGGAGGGCTGGCCAGGGGGAGGGGCAGTGGACAGTTTGGCTGTCTGGCCCCGCCCCATGGTCAAACTCCCAGTAGAGGGGACAATTTGCATATTAGCCTTTTATTATATAGGATTTGGCACAAATGTCAATAATAAATTCCTAATAAGAAAAGCCATACTGACATCCTACAAACATAAAATAGGTTTAAGTAATTCTCCACATAAGTACAAAGTCCACATTTGAGGTGAACTTCAGTATATTTTCGTTTTAGTGAAAATGAAAATGGATTTCACTGTGATGTGAATAGACATCCAAGATAATTACAAATAACTGTCTATGGTCTGTCTCGTTTTAGAAAGTAAAGCGCCAAATGGCATCATATTTAAACTCGCTGTGACATTTTCCCATGAAGTAAGCTGCAAACACCAGGAGGATCCTTGTATGCTCAAGAGCAGGCGTCCTCAAACTACGGCCCACGGGCCACATGCGGGTGTTTTTGCCGTTTTGTTTTTTTACTTCAAAATAAGATATGTGCAGTGTGCACAGGAATTTGTTCATAGTTTTTTTTAAACTACAGTCCGGCCCTCCAACGGTCTGAGGGACAGTGAGCTGGCCCCCCGTTTAAAAAGTCTGAGGACCCTGCTCCAGAGGAATGGACAGCTGAGAGGAGAAAGCAAGGATGAAGAGATGCGCCACCCCTGTCCAGCCGGCACCCCCCTTAGGTCACACTGTGGAAGTACTTCCTTGAGAAGATGTCAGGTAACAATCTATGCTTTTACTGGTGGAAACTCCACTTACTGTAGCCTCATTGCAGACCGTGCACTTCACCACGTGCTGGTGGAGCTTGCCGTCCAGGCTGATCAGCGACTGGCACACGCGACAGTTTATCACTGGGATGCCCCCGGCGTCGGGGCTGGCGATGGCGGTATATGGAGGGGGCAGCTCCGCTAAAAAGATAACAGTCACACGTGTTGGGTTTGAGCATAGGAAACTGTCAGAAAGGTCCCCTTTTCTTTTAGTAATGTGCGTAAAACTAATCAGGCTACCATCGTTTCAGAGCAGAAACACACATGGGACTGATAAAATCCAACTCATCTTGCCAGCTCTACCCCAATGACCCAGTTCCTGTTTACAAAACTATACCCCAAATATCAACTGCCTTCCTATGTGCAAACCCAGAGGGCTTGTCTTAGAAAGTGGTGATTTATGCCCAAAGTAAAAACCTTACATTAACGATCTGACTACCAAGGAACAGAACTAGTCAACGAAAGCAAAGTTTTTGCATAGCTTATAAACACACATCTACGTTGTGTAGCTGTATAATGAGTTTATAAAGAACTGATATAATAACTGCTGCTATGACAAGCAAAATAGAGTTCTGGTGTCAATCAAAGAAAGACAAAAATGAACCTAGGAAAAATAAACTTAAATGTTTGTCTCAAATTTTTATTTAACATTAAAAATTAAGTATTTCACTGAAGTATGGGAAAAAGTATAGGCTGGGATCTAGTTTAAATACTCCAAGAAAAAAAAAAAGAAGAATTAGATGAAATAAGAGTAGCAAAACTTTAATAATTGATAAATATAATGAGATAGGCCGTTTTGTTTTTACTGCTTTGTGTGTGTGTGAAAATTCTCAGAATCAGAGATGCACACACTGTTTGTAACAGTCCTCAGGCTGGCTGAGCAGGTGAGGACGGAGGCCCAGTTTCAGGACCATGTTTATCTACCAGAAGCGCATACTTGTCCAAATGTCTGACAAGCGCGATCTGGGCCTGCTCCTCCGCAAGGACCCCACAACTCTCCTCCCCTCTCCCCACAGGCTTCTCAACTGCAAGCAGTGGAGAACCTCCCACTGGGCAGCATTGTCTTAGGGCCCAGAAAGGCCTTCACATGATTGAAGTCCCACAAAAAAAACTGATGTTTGCAAGGGCTCCAAAATACAATCACAATAGCTAACCGTGAAAAGAGCTACTTCTGAAATAGAGATTTTCTATCCACTGGATTGGGTTCTGAGCTCTGTGACACTTAGAAATGAGTGAGAGCAGAGTGCATTGTGGTATGTTTAAAATTCACATATTACCACCTGCATCATTGCAGTTTATCATGTACATTTTTTCAGTCTTGCAAAGGATTAGCAACAAGTGTTATTCATTCAAATGACCCATTAGAAGCTGAACATCTGTGGCAGCCATGGCTCTGAACTGGCCACTGTGGAGCGACAATGCCCAGCACAACCAGAAAGAAGCTACAGATGTCTTAAATTTACAAATAGCTTTACATCCTGGGAAGAATTTGAGGGTGATGCAGAGGGACCTGCATTATATTAAACCAAGAAGACACCAGCAAGTTAAAGGAACAGAGTCACACAAGTAGCAGAGAAGTTGATCAGGTCTCAATAAAGTTGTTGTCCTGGCAAAAGGACACAGACCTCAGGGGACAATCGAGACGCACAGCCTGGTGAGTGACAATAAATGTCGTTGTCAGAAATTATGAGCGATAGCATTACCAGTGAATGCAAGCTTCCTCTCTTGCCTTTCCCTTATGACACAGGCCTATAACACAGGCCTCGATGTTACATAGTAGGATAGAATATAAATGTAAAGACAGGACAATATTACAAAGAGAACAAGTGCAGTGGAGTCGAGGGAAGGAGGCCATAATCACAATCACACAAAAGGACACAGAACCCGGGCGAGATCTGGGCTCAAATAGAAAGTCTCAGGGTGACCTGACAAAATATTTGCACCAGAGCCAGCGAAATTCTGTGAATTTTCCCTCTAAAACTTGCATTACATAATTTCTCTTTTTTATTTTTATTTAACTTTTCATAATGTCTAATCTTTTTTAAAAAGCCTTCAATGACAAAAATATGCCCAAATCTACTATTTCAGAAACTTGGGAAGCAGAGGGAGAGAGAACAATACCCAGTGAAGATTATAAATCTAAAATGGAGAGGTTATAAGTTCTATGAGGCTTGATTTACAAGCTCTGCCATGGTGTCTGGTCCCTGAGAGACGCTCACTAAATATCTGTTATCTGGAAGGAGGAATGAAAGAGTAAATGAGTGAGTCACTGATGTTTATGAGACACGTGCATTTCTCCCGGGAAAGCACATTCTGCCTATGGCTGCCTACTCCTCACAGAGGAGCGGGTCCTGCAGGGGAGTCAGCGTGACTGGAAGGGCTCTTTCCCACCTGGAAGGGCGCCTCCCTGCCAGCACGAGGGAGGGGGTCTCTGGGCCCCAGAATGGAATCGAGGCGGGAGAGCAATAGAGTGACAGAAGTCACTGCCTGATTGCGCCAATAAACACTGTTCTCCACCCAGTCACTTCAATGTTCTGTCCACTATTTCAGCCCTAAGCTGATGTGGACATATCTCATGCATTTTTATCCAAGGAAACCTTCACTATCTATACAGGCAATCCTTGGGTTATGTCTGTTCCTATGGCGTGATGTAACACGATTTTCACTGTAAGTTGGAACCCACTTACATAAGCACCTACGTCACTCACATGGAACAGACACAGCAGTAATGAAGTGAAACAGTAAAAAAAAAAAAAAAAAAAATTAAGAGGAGAAACCAAGATGGCAGCATAGGTAAACACCTAAACTGCTGCCTCACACAACAATTTCAAAACTACAACTAAAAGACAAAATAGACATCATCCAGAACCACAGGAAAGCTGGCTGAGTGGAAATTCTACAACTAGAAGGAAAGAGAAAAGCACACTGAGACTCAGAGGAGCTGTGGAAGGCAGAGATACTGAAACGCACGTGTGCAGAGAGTGGGCGAGTATGTGGCTGCCTTTCTCAAGCGGGAGGGAGACAAAAGCTCCTGACTGCACTGAACTCCAATTCCGGGCAAGACTCTGGGGACCCAGACTCATTCAGGGAGAAACTGGACTGTCTGGCAGCGGGCAAAACCTGAGGGCGGCTTTCTCTCAGAGGTGCTTGCAGCGATTACCGTGGGACATTCAGACTCAGGGTCCTCTTAGGGCAGGGCTGACGGGGAAACCAGTGCTGTCTGTTCTGCCCTGAGACTCCACCCCATCCAACCTGAGCACAGAGGCTTTTGTAAATCCTGTCTCATAAGGGTGTCTCCAGCACAGAAGTTCTCCCAGCACAGACACAGCTGATCCTCACAGCGAATTGGCCTGGAGGTCAATTCCCCCCAGTGATCTAGGCTTAACTACAACAAGACTGTGCACACAGCCCACAAACGGGTGCACCAAGAGTGTCCACCTCAGGTAACTGGGGAGGCTGAGCCACTGGGCCCTATAGGACACCTCGCACACAAAGCCACTCCATCAACTCAGGGAAGCAGCCAAAATGTGGAGACAAAGAAACAGATCACAAACGAAAGAAATGAAGGAAAGCAAACGACTGGATATAGAATTCAAAACCACAGTTATAAGGTTTTTCAAGAATTTTCTAGAAAAGGCCAATAAATTTAGCGAGACCCTCGAGGTTATGAAAAAGGACCAACTAGAAATTAAACATACACTGACTGAAATAAAAATATTATACAGAGATCCAACAGCAGACTAGAGGAATTCAAGAATCAAGTCAAAGATTTGAAATACAAAGAAGCAAAAATCACTCAACCGAAAAAGCAAAAAGAATCCAAAAATATGAAGATAGTGTAAGGAGCCTCTGGGACAACTTCAAGCGTACCAACATCCGAATTATGGGGATGCCAGAAGAAGAGAGACAGCAAGATACTGAAAACCTATTTGAAGAAATAATGACCGAAAACTTCCGCCACCTGGTGAAAGAAATAGAATTACAAGTCCAAAAAGCACACAGAATGCCAAACAAAAGGAATCCAAAGAGGACCACACCAAGGCACATCATAATTAAAATGCCAAGAGCAAAAGACAAAGAGAGAATATTAAAAGCAGCAAGAGAAAAACAGTTAGTTACCTACAAGGGAGCACCCATATGACTGTCAGCTGATTTCTCAACAGAAACTATGCAGGCCAGAAGGGAGTGGCAAGAAATAGTCAAAGTGATGAATAGCAAGAACCTACAACCAAGATTACTCTACCCAGCAAAGCTATCATTCAGAATTGAAGGTCAGACGAAGAGCTTCACAGATAAGAAAAAGCTAAAGGAGGTCATCACCGCCAAACCAGTATTATATGAAATGCTGAAAGGTATTCTTTAAGAAGAGGAAGAAAAAGAAAAAAGTAAAGATAAAAATTATGAACAACAAATACATATCTATCAACAAGTGAACCTAAAAATCAAGTGAATAAAAAATCTGATGAACAGAATAAACTGAATAATTTAGAATCAGGGACATAGAAAGGGAGTGGACTGACAATTCTTGGGGGAAAGGGGTGTGGGGGGTCGGGGGAGAGTCTGGACAAAAATCATACACCTATGGATGAGGACAGTGGTGGGGAGGTAAGGGCTGAGGGTGGGGTGGGAACTGTGTGGAGGGGGGCTATGGGGGAAAAAGAGGAACAATTGTAATAATCTGAACAATAAATATTTATTAAATTAAAAAAATTAAAAGAAAGATAACAATTACTGACCCTTACTTGTGGTAAATAAATAATAAAAAACATAAAGCACATATGTACATACAAGGAAAAGATGGAGCTTTTTTTTTTATATAAATACTGTAAATGGGAGATGGCAAAGTAACAATGAAACGATGTAAATCGAGTCTGACGTAACCTGAGGACTGCCTGTATTTATGCTGGCTCTTCAACATCCCCCAAGGGGTCCCGGATTGTAAAAGGGTGTAGGCCAGGTCGATGGACCCCACCAGTGCACAAATTCATGCACCAAGCCTCTAGTAACTCTATAACCTATTTAATAAAAGAGTAATATGCAAATTAACCATCACTATACCCACAAGCCACGCCCACCAGCCACTCCCACCAGCCTATCTGAGCAAGTATGCAAATTAACCCCAACCAAGATGGCTGCAGCCACAGAGAGCAGGAGGGAGGCTTGGGTTTCCCTGGCAATGGAGGAAGCCAAGCTTTCCACATACCCTGGCGGGCTCAGGCCTCCACTCTAGGGTACAAAGTTTCAATTATAGAAGGTAAATAAATTCCAACAGAAATGGCGGCAGCCACGGAGCTGGAAGAGCAGGCTAGGGTTGCCCCCGGCGATGGAGGAAGCCAAGCTTCTGCAGCCCTGGCCAGCCCACGCCTCTGCTCCAGTCTACAAAGTTTCAATTATTGAAGATACATAAATTCCAACAGAAATGGCTGCTGCCATGGAGCGAGCAGGAGGCTTGGCTCCGCTCCAGGCTACAAAGTTTCAATTGTAGAAGATAAGTAAATTCCAGATACTAGGGCCTCCGCTTGGGTCGCCAGGGGGTGTGGCCAGCCTGCAAACCACCTCAGGCCCCTCGCCCAGGCCCCCCCCACACCCCAAGGGAACCCCCACCCTGATCCAGAACACCCTTCAGGGCAAACCAGCTGGCCCCCACCCGTGCACCAGGCCTCTATCTTATCTAATAAAAGAGTAATATGCAGATTGACCATCACTCCAACACACAATATGGCTGCCCCCATGTGGTCAAAGATCCTTCCCCCATATGGACACAAGATGGCCACCACAAGATGGCCAGCAGGGGAGGACAGTTGGGAGGGACCAGGCCTGCAAGGGAGGGCAGTTGTGGGCGATCAGGCCAGCAGGGGAGGGCAGTTGGGAGGGACCAGGCCTGCAAGGGAGGGCAGTTGGGGGTGATCAACCCTTCAAGGGAGGGAAGTTAGGGGTGACCAGGCCGGCAGAGGAGGGAAGTTGGGGGCAAACATGCTGGCAGGGGAGCAGTTAGACATCAATCAGGCTGGCAGGGGAGTGGTTAGGGGTGATCAGGCTGGCAGGCAGAAGCAGTTAGGGGCAATCAGGAAGGCAGGCAGGCGAGCAGTTGGGAGCCAGCAGTCCTGGATTGTGAGAAGGATGTCCGACTGCCCGTTTAGGCCTGATCCCACTGGGATCTTGTCTAAACGGGCAGTCAGACATCCCTTGAGGTGTCCCAGATTGGAGAGGGTGCAGGTTGGGCTGAGGGACACCACCCCCCCTCGGTGCACGAATTTCGTGCTCCGGGCCTCTAGTTCTCTTATAATGGCCCCGTAATTCCAGAAGTGTATTCACAGTTAGTAAACCTACAATAATTAGCAACTCAGATTGTTCATTTGATCTCCTTCACATTCAAATGGTCAGCAGTTCATCACTGTACCTAATTTAAATCTCTGCCCTGTATAAAGAGTGTAATGTGATTTTAGAACCAGGGGTAAGTAGGTATTAAGAGTCACAAAAATTATGCATTTTGAAAGTCTTGTTACTTAAACAATAGTCATTTTCTTTATGGGTTTTGCCTATCTGAGGAGCATTTTTCCTACATGTGAGTAGTTCTCCATCCTGACGAACTCTCTCAAATTTTTAGAATTGTATAATGTTAGAAATTCAAGCATCTTAGGAATTGTACAGTCTAATTTCTTTATATTAGGGAAAAGCGAGGCCCAGAGGTTTTGACTTTTGAATAGTGTTACAAGCACTTCAGCAAAGCCAAGAGCTGACTGCTCTCCCAGAGGCCGCTCCACAATCACAGCTTCCTCCCTTTATGAATAATTATTTACTGAGGGAGAGACAGCAGGAGTGGTGAGGGTTCTGTTAGAACACTTAGACAAGAATCAGATTTGAGTTCAAGGGGATTAGGAGAAGGAAAAGAGAAGCAGGGAAAATAAAAACTAGAAGAGAATATGAAAACACAATCTGTTCATAATAATAAAAATCTCTATAGAAAATCTGAGACTTGTGAGAAAGGCAGGATGGAAGAATATGGATGACAAGGTATATGTAATGTTCTTCAAAACACTCCAAGGACCATTATAATTCTGTAAACCCACAAGTGGTCAAATTACATTTTCCCATCGCAAACACAAAACATCAAATTTATCTATTTGACGGCAAACAGCCCCTCTGTCCTACAGATCCATCCTGGTGTGTGATCCACACTTCACACTGTCTGGGCTGAGTCCACAGCACTGGAAAGGCTGACGCTGTCTGTTGGACACTCTGAATGGTATCATCTCAGTCCTCCCTTTACAAGTGTCTTCAGTGGAAATGTTCTCCAGTTAATTCACTTATTCACTATTACACACTTTTTAAAAAATGGTATTGAATTTATATGTACATTTTATAACACATCAGCTGTCCATGTATCCAAAGTCAAGTCTCCTTCCCTCCACCCTCTCCTACCTCCCCCACCCCTTTCCCTCTGTACTGTTCTGTGTCGATGCATTTTTTTCTTTTTGGTGAATCCCTTCACCTTTTTCATCCAGCCCCACACAACACCCCTTCCGCCCGACAGCTGTCAGTCTGTTTCGTATCTATGAGTCTGTTTATATTTTGTTCATTAGGTTATACATGTAAGTGAAATCATATGGCATTTGTCTTTCCCTGATTGGCTTATTTCACTTAGCATAATACTCTCCAGGCCCACCCATCCATGCTGTCTCGAAAGGTAAGATTTCCTCCTTTATTATGGCCAAGAAGTATTCCACTGTGTAAAGACTCTATATAGCTAGCCTGTGCTGAAACAGAAAAATGACATCAGGTAACATGAGAGGAGTTTGGGGCTGCGATGGTTACAGGACGGTCAAGGGGATGGTCAGGAACAGCCTGCGGGGAAAGCCCTGCTCTCTCCTCCTGGGCTGTTTGTGGAGAGGGCGGCTGGGAGAGTGACAGAGAAAGGGAAGCCCACCTTTTGTTCTCTCCTCCCTGAATCCAAAGAAACAAAACTATTCCAGGAGACCCGTGGCTTCCTCCAGAGCCAGGACACCCTCCGAAGGGCCGTCCGGCTGCAGCCAGCTCGGAGGGGAATGTGCTGGTGATGAGGCTGCTGACGCTCAGGTCCAAGCCCCGCTCCTCGGCTTCGTCCTCTGTCCTCTGTGGCTGGAGCTCTGCCGACCCTGCGTGGCTCTGCGGCCGCTGCACCAGCCGCCGGGTCCAGGGGGGTCAGGGAGCCGGGGGAGGCTGCGTGTGGGGGCTCCTCCTCTAAGTGACACTAACAACTCCAGCCCTGCCTGTTCTGTCCGCCTTCGGGGGCAGCTGGTTCTTGCTTCTGAACCCATCTCAGGGCACACAGGAACTAATTACTAAATCCTGTAGCACACCAAAAAATGTATTTTTTGCCAGTCTGACCAAAAAAACAGGTATATTTTATTCATTCTCACAAGATGGCTATTTGTTGGCTGTTGTCATTTATTTGACAATTGAGGGAAAAGAGGTCAGTGCCCTTGACTAAATAGTCTTAAAAACTCACATGGCATGCGGGTTGGAAATCACTGCCTTAGAGCCATATTTTTACCTTTTAGTTACCTAAGTAATAACTTTCTACCGAATTAACAATTACTTCTATTATATTTTACTGTGTGGTTTCTACCTCCAGGTCTTCACTTATGTAACTCACACCCAGGAAGTGACCCTGGGCAGGGCTGGAGGGCTCGGGGTGGTGACATGGCACAAGCGAAGCTTCCTCCGAGGCGGAATGGGCTGCCGACCCCACAGCAGGGACAGCCCTCCACGGACTGTGGCCTGGGTGGCCTCTCACGTCCACTGGAGCCTTGACAGAAAGAAAACGAGAAGCTCTCCGCTCAAGGCCTCCTCAGACAACCAGAGAACTTCTGTCACAGCCTAAAACCACCACTTATTTCTCAGGACTTTTATTGCTGGAAACGAGACACAAATCTCATTGTGTAGATCACAGAATTATGAAGCACCAGCCAGAGCAGAGAGCGCTCACCTTGCCCGCTGAGCCTGGCCTCTGAGGAGGGAGTTGGTCCTGTGTCTGAGGAGACGCCTCCCCTCCAGGGGCTCTGCCTGGCCGCCCCCAGCCGCTCACGTGCCCAGGGCAGTCTTCTCGCTGAGCCCCTTCCTTCCACCCCTGTCCCCTCCACACCCGGAGCCAGGACCTGGTTTCCAATTGCCAGAGGCCTGCAGCCTGGGAGAGGCGTGGGGGGAGGACCTCATGTGGGGGCAGCCACAGCATCCTCAGCCCCAGGGGCCTTCTGTGCCGCCAGCTCAGCAGGTTCAGTGAGCCTGAGGGGGCGGGGAAGGGTTAGAAAAGACAGAGGAGAGAGGAAAGCTGGGTCTTGGTGGGACGCTGCCCTCTCTCGTGGAGAGAGAGCGCCATGGACCACAAGCCGTGTCCTTATTTTATAGCAGATGCCGCGAGGCAAAGGAAGAATGTTTACAATGTTCTCGTGGGTTTCAATCCTACTCAGTTACATGCACCTGAACTCGATCAAGCCCACGTCACTCAGGCACGTGGGGCCACGCGTGCGGACCACAGGTTCACGCTTAAACTCCGGCTGTTGGCTACAATGGTGCTGGGAGGCCCTGCCCTCCACGCTGGGACTTGCACGTGGCCGTGAGAGGACTGTGCCCGCTCATCAGTCCGAGGCTTGGACCTGTCCAAACTCTGTGGCCGCGCCCCACAGCCTCACACTGGGCTGGCCCAACGCAGCAGCGGGGCAAGGCCAGACGGGCGGGCGCACTCGGTGTGGTCTGAGGCCGCCGGGGCTAATCAGCGTCCCTGGAGGAGGAGGCGACGGCTAGGCCTCACGCTGATGGCGCTGAGATGCCGGAGCGCCCCGAGCAGGAGGCAGAAGCAGCAGCCACAGGCTCAGAGGCTGCCTGAAGGCCCCGGTGAGCTCCGAGCCCGCACTCCCAGCTGCCTCTGCCTCTGCCCCACCCCCGCTCCGCTGTTCCCCCCCCCCCGCACCCCCCCACCTCCCGCCCCACCCTCCCGCCTCCACCTCTGAGAGCCAGCGCCAGCAACAGAGATGACAGAGGTGGGGGGGTTGTGGGAAATGGTTGATGGGAGAACACTGACCCACAAGGACAGGGGCAGCAGCTAGCTGAAGTAAGTCTAGGCTTGAAAAGGGTGTCACTTGTTAGATGCAATTTAAAAAACCCAGGTCCTTAATATTTGACAGAGGAGGCATGAACATACAATGGAGTCAAGACAGTCTCTTCAATAAATGGTGTTGGGAAAATTGGACAGATACATGCAAAAAAATGAAACTAGATCACCAACTTTCACCATACACAAAAATAAACTCAAAATTGATATAGGACTTAAACACAAGACGGGAAACCATAAAAATACTAGAGGAATCCACAGGCAGCAAAATCTCAGACATATGCCGAAAGAACTTCTTCACCGATACTGCTCCTAGGGCAATGGAAGCTAAAGAGAAAATAAACAAATGGGACTACATCAAAACAAAAAGCTTTTTAACAGCAAAAGAAACCATCAACAAAACAACCAGAAAGCCTACTGTATGGGAGAACATATTTTCAAATGCTATCACTTATAAAGGTTTAATCTCCAACATCTACAGGCAGCTTATGCAACTTAATAAAAGGAAGATAAATGATCCAATAAAAAATGGGCAACGGACCTAAATAGAATCTTTTCAAAAGAAGACAGAAGGAAGGCCAAGAGACACATGAAAACATGCTCAAAGTCACTGATCATCAGAGAGATGAAAATCAAAATGACAATTCGGTACCATCTCACACCTGTCAGAATGGCTATCATCACAAGTCAACAAACGACAAGTGCTGGCGAGGATGTGGAGAAAAGGAACCCTCGTGCACTGCTGGTGGGAATGCAGACTGGTGCAGCCACTGTGGAGAACAGTATGGAGTCTCCTCAAAAAACTAAAAATGGAACTGCCATTTGACCCAGTGATCCCACTTCTAGGACTATATCCCAAGAAGCTAGAAACACCAATCAGAAAGGATATATGCACCCCTATGTTCATAGCAGCACAATTCACCATAGCTAAGATTTGGAAATAGCCTAAGTGCCCATCAGCAGATGACTGGATCAGAAAACTATGGTACATCTACACAATGGAATACTATGCTGCCATAAAAAAGAAGGAATTCTTACCATTTGCAGCAGCATGGATGGACTGGAGAGCATTATGTTAAGTGAAATAAGCCAGGCAATGAAAGAAAATACCACATGATCTCACTCATTTATGGAAAATAAAGAATATTATAACCTGATGAACAAAAAGATAGACACAGAGGTAGTAAAGCACCGAACAGACTGTCAAATTACAGTGGGAAGGCTGGGGAGTGTTGGGGAGGGAGGGCAATAGATCAACCAAAGGACTTGTATGGGTGCATATAAGCACACCAATGGACACAAGACACTGGTGGTGGGGGGCGGGGGTGAGGGCATGTGACAGGGGGTAGGGGAGGCTGGGGGAAGGTCTATGGGGGGAAAAAAGGAGATAATATGTACTACAATATGTAATGCTTTAAACAATAAAATTAAATTTTTTTAAAAAAAGGAAACAACAACAACAAAAAACCCAGGTCTTGTAACCAGCAAACTGACGTTGAGTAGCCAAACAGTTTCTGACAGAGCAGCTTGCAGCCCAAGCGGTCCCTGTAGGTGGCTGTGCCCTGGGAGCGGAGCCAGCATCACGGCCCACGGGCCCCTGGGCCCTCCCCGCCTCCCCCAGAGCCAGAGTCCAGGGCAGAGGGACGGGCCGCTTGGTGCCCCCACCTCACAGGGTTCACAGACACTGGCTCTTACCTGTGCTGATTCCATTGAAACTTCCACCCAGTCCAGAGGCCCGTGGTCCAGAGGCCCATGATCCAGAGGCCCATGGTCCAGAGGCCCATGATCCAGAGGCCCATGATCCAGAGGCCTGTGGTGCAGAGGCCCGTGGTCCAGAGGCCCGTGGTCCAGAGGCCCATGATCCAGAGGCCCGTGGTGCAGAGGCCCGTGGTGCAGAGGCCCGTGATCCAGAGGCCCGTGGTCCAGAGGCCCGTGGTCCAGAGGCCCGTGGTCCAGAGGCCCGTGATCCAGAGGCCCATGATCCAGAGGCCCATGGTGCAGAGGCCCGTGGTCCAGAGGCCCGTGGTACAGAGGCCCGTGGTCGAGAGGCCCGTGGTGCAGAGGCCCGTGGTCCAGGTGACAGGCGATGGCTGGCCCAGCACCTACTCCCGTCGCCTGGGCACCCGAGGACCCACTCTGCAGTTACTTCCCTGGGGCCTGAATGTAAGATGGGGACAGACATTCTTGGCAACCGGCAACGCGGGTTCTGACCCACAGAGCGAGGGGGTGGGTTTCCCTAGAGGCCCCTGGAAACGACCAGCAGCAATGCCACTCCCGGGAGGACTGCGGGGCCAGCGCCCCAGTGCCACTGCCGAGGTCTGACAGACACAGGAGGAGAGACTGGTCCCCTCTGTCCTCTCGCCTGTGTGCTGCCTGTGGCGGCTGCCCCCAGGCAACCCCAGCTTTCTAATGGCAGGAATAGATGTGAGTCCTTGTGAGCTCTGAGGCCAGAGTCCAGACAGCCCAGAGCTCTGCAGCTCCGGTCAGGTGACACGCAACGGCTGGCGGGCACCTGCGGGCGGGCAACTGGGGGTGGGCACCTGGGGGTGGGCACACACCTGCAGGCAGGCACCTGGGGATGGGCACCTGGGGGCGGGCACACACCTGCAGGTGGGCACCTGGGGGCGGGCACCTGGGGGGGGGCGCCTGGGGGCAGGCACACACCTGCAGGTGGGAACCTAGGGGCGGGCACACACCTGCGGGCAGGCACCTGGGGGTGGGCACACACCTGCAGGTGGGCACCTGGGGACGGGCACACACCTGCAGGCAGGCACCTAGGGGTGGGCACCTGGGGGCGGGCACCTGGGGGCGGGCACACACCTGCAGGTGGGCACCTGCGGGTGGGCACCTGGGGGTGGGCACCTGCGGGCGGGCACCTGCGGGCGGGCACCTGGGGCGGGTACCTGCGGGTGCCCCAGGAGCAGGTGGCACACGGACATCCCAGCATCTGTTCTGCACCAGCCGCTGTGCGGAAACACGTCAGGGCCCCAGGGAGCATGAGGCCTGGAGGGGCTGGAAGAGCTCCCGTTCTTAGCACAAGGCACAGCTCCAGTGGCAGGTGCCCTCGAGCGAGCGTGCCAGGGAGCTTCCTGAGGGCAGAGCCCACGCCGCTCCTCCACACCCACGGCGGACGCTGGGCTCCTACCGAGCAGCTCGCTCCAGGCCCTCGGAGGGAGCCTGCGGGGCAAACCACGGCTCGTGAGCCACCTGCGGCTCTTTGGCTCCTTGAGTGTGGCTCTTCCACAAAATACCATGGCCTGGGCGAGTCTATTTTGAAGAAGTGGCGTTAAAAGAAGTTTAAGTTTAAAAAATTTGGCTCTCAAAAGTTGTACGGTTGACATTTGGCTCTGTTGACTAATGAGTTTGCTGACCATTGTGCTAGAGTATCCAGGGTCCATACCAAGAACATGGTGTCGCAGGCAGAGAGAGCAAAAGGGACACGACACACCACGCCCCGTCAGATGGCAAGCCGATTCCAAGGATGTGGACTTACAATCCCAAGGTCCCCAGCTGGGCACTGGCAGAGGTGAACCCCCTAGGCTGAACCACGCCTGAGGCAGGTTGTCCCTGAGACCACAATAAGGGGTGTGGTCATACAAAGCTCAACAAACTCACCCAAAAGCCAGAGAAAGGAGCTATGCTTTACAATTATTATTCACATATATATTTTTTATTCTTACAAAGAAAAAGAGATTAGCTTTACAACAGCAGCCAGGGAAAGGGAAAAAATCTAGAAAAGTGCCAAAGCAACACGAACTCTGAAGCACCCTGACCCCCCCACCCCCCTTAGAAAGTGGTTTCTACTTATTTAACCTGTCTCCTTTTCCCGTTAGGAAGAAAGGTATTCTGCTGCAAGGCAGAAAGAACTTTTTGCTAAAGCAGTTGTTAAAAACAAGGCAACAGGCCCCACACGGAGCAACTTATGCTCAGCCCCATGTCACCCAAAGGAGGCAGTCACAGGGCAGCCTCTCCCGGAAGTGGAGGGTAAGTAAACTAGTCCGTGCGGAGCTGCGGGCCAGCACTGGGAGGTCATCTGTCATCCCCGAGCAGTGTCCTGGGCACAGCCAGTCCATGCTTTGCCATGACTTCCTTGTTCCCGCCTCCTTCTACCCAGAACAGTCTCTCATTGGCACAGCTCGTCGGAGCTCCCTTCTGTTGGCTGGATGGGATGCTGCCAGAGCCATGAATCACTGAATAAAGCCAATATCTTTAAAATGTACTCATCCAATTCTGTTTTATAACACTTGAATTTCTTTGGTTCTTAAAAGTTTTCTGGAATGAAACTTCTTTTTCTCAGTGGCTGAACTGAAACTTGTACCTTAATTTGCAGTTTGAGGAGTCTTATCAGATTAAACAAATATATGACAAATGAAGTCTACAGGCAGATCTATGAGTATGACCATTTGGTGGAATAATCTAGCCAGTATTTGATCAAAAACATAGATGCGACATAGAGGACATGAAATCTATTATAGGAAGCTAGTTAAACCCAAACTCCTCCTCTGAACAAACTCAAATATTTAGTGTTAAAAGGGTGGCTTGATAAAGTTGAAACATTAATTGATAAGTAGTTAAACATATTCTAGACCATAATAGTTAGACAACAGTGAGATATTAATGTCAAATGTGCCCACTGAAGGAAGTTCTCCACGTGGCATCCTCTGGCAGAGTTTGATGCTGGCCCAGAGCAGGACCGTGTGCTTTCTCTGGTCAGTTTCTGTTCGATTTTGTACCTTCTTTCTCCCTCATTGCTCACGTTGAAATATTCACAGCTAAACTTCTTTTCACTTTCCTGCTTCTTGCTAAGTGTGGATTAAGATCTCAGTAGTTGCTTTTCAAGCTATCATGTGTTAAGTAAAAACATTTAAATACTACACAAGTTTAACCTGCTCCACAGCTGCTCCAATTCCAGCTGGGACTTGGGAAAAGAAACACGGTCTGCCCAGATTGTCAAAACATTGAGGCTTTTAAACCTCTCACATTCATCTGGAAAAGACAGATGCACTTAAGCTACATTTATTTGCAAGAGCCGTTTTTGACCAATCTCACTACTCTTAAGTGTTTTGTAAGTATTGCCTTCCGTTTTCTATACTCCTGACCCCACCTATTTTACCCACACAAGTGAACTAAAAGATCTTTGAATAAATTTAATAATTTGGTAAATAGATCCTTCTTTCTCCAGTTCCCAAAAGCTATCAATTCTGTCTGGATTCTATCTAGAGAAGAAAATGGATAGACATATATACAGTATTAACTTGGGTACTTATTAGAGTTAATTTCAATCTCACCTAGACATACATCAGAAACACCCCATCTTCCGTCTCCCTCCTCAGTCCCAACCTGCAGTAACAGGAGAGGCAGGAATCCCGGGCCCAACAGGAAAATGGGTGAACTCTGTCCCGTCGTTAAGGCAATTCCCGGACTGACCCGAGTATTGGAGGGGAACCTGGCAGACGCAGCTTTTTCAAATTAAGCTTTTCAAGGACAAAAGCCAAGGTGAGCAGCGAGCCCAGTCTCCTCCGCAGCAGAGAGGGTTTGGGCCGACCCGGAGCCCCGCCTCCCCAAGGCCCGAGTCCGCTCCGAACCCGCGCGGCCGGCTCCCCAAGCCCGCGGCGCCCCAAACCCAGGTCCGAGCGGGGCGCGCACACTCTCTCACCAGAAAGCCTGCAGCCAGGCAGTCAGCGCCCCCACCCCCACTCCCACCCCGGACAGCGCCCCTCTCCGCCCCCCCCCCCACCCCCCACCCCGGACGCCCCCCCCCTCTCCGCCCCCCCCACCCCCACCCCGGACAGCGCCCCTCTCCCCCCCCCCAACCCCCACCCCGGACAGCGCCCCTCTCCGCCCCCCCCCCCCCCCCACCCCCCACCCGGGTCAGCGCCCCTCTCCGCCCCCCACAGCGACCCCCCCCCCTCAGCGCCCCTCTCCCCCCCCCCCCCACCCCGGACAGCGCCCCCTCTCCGCCCCCCCAAACCCCCACCCCGGACAGCGCCCCTCTCCGCCCCCCCCCCCCCACCCCGGACAGCGCCCCTCTTCCCCCCCCACAGCGACCCCTCCCCCTCCCCCCCCCCCCACCCCCCACCCCGGTCAGCGCCCCTCTCCCCCCCCCCACAGCGACCCCTCCCCCCCCCCTCTCCCCACCCCCACCCCCACCCCGGACAGCGCCCCTCTTCCCCCCCCACCCCCACCCCGGGACAGCGCGCCTCCCCGCCAACCCCCCCCAAACGCTCCTCTCCCGCTGGGGACAGCGCCCCGCCCCCCCTTCCCTCCCCCGTTCCCCCTGACAGCGCCCCTCTTCCCCCCCCCCACACGCCCCTCTCCCCCCCCCCGGACAGCGCCCCTCTCCGCCCCCCCACCCCCACCCCCACCCCGGACAGCGCCCCTCTCCCCCCCCCCCCCACCCCCACCCCGGACAGCGCCCCTCTCCGCCCCCCCCCCACCCCCACCCCCACCCCGGTCAGCGCCCCTCTCTCCCCGCCCCCCCCCCCCACACGCCCCTCTCCCGCTGGGCCCGCGGGTGGGAAGGCAATGCGGGGCTCACCTCGCGGGCTGCTTTCCGGTGAGTGCGGCGGGGCGGAGGGGGTGACGTGTCCCGAGTGGGGGGCGGACAGCAGAGGCGAGCGCTCATCCGCCCCGTCTGCAGCCATGGCTGCGGCGGCGCCCGGCGGTGCGGGCCGCGCGGCTGGGCGGGAGGCGGCCCGGCACCGGCGCAGGAGGGAGGGAGGGGGACGCGGGAGCGGGGGACCCGGGAGGAGGGGCCGGTGGAGTGACCCACTGGGAGGGGTGAGCCGGGGAGCAGGGAGGGGCTGCACCCCTCCTCCCGGGTTGCAGATCCCGCAGAGAGACGGGGGGTCGGAGGAGAGCCTCAGGCTGGACCCCAGGAGGCGGTGCTCAGGGGTCAGCTCAGGGGTCAGCTCAGCCCGCCCGGGAGGGAGGGTCTTTGCTGTCGCGTTTGCAGCTTATTCCTCGGGCGATCCGTTTTTTTCTTGGGGCCGCTGCTTTTGCTAGAAAATCATTGTCCAGCCATAGGAAATAAATTTTTGGTAATGTTTTGTTAATAATAGTTTGGCACTCTAGTAACAATGGCTTATTGAAACAATGCAAATTGGTTTAGGTTTCATTTCACAAAATAGGTTAATAATTTAGTTTTGTTTTTGTACTAAATTGTGCCTGACACATAGACAATAATGAAGTTTATGAATAAGAAATGAAAAACTATTTTCTTGAGATAATGCTTTAAAATATCTTTCACATGTAAAAGAGTAAAAAAACATAAAACAAAAAACTGCTGGGCACCATGCTTGTCCTGCTTTCTGTTTTTTTTTTTTTCTTTTTTGGTAGTTTGCTAAAGTGGTTTAAAAATCAAAGATTTGGCCAGGCCAGTGTTCCTCAGGGTTTGAGCATCAACTCATGAAGCAGGGGGTCACAGTTCGATTCTATAGTCAGGGGACTCTCTCATCATTGATATTTCTCTCTCTCTCCCTCTTCCTTCCTCATTGAAATCAATAAAAAGATACTAACATGTTATGTTGTAGTGTAACCTCCATCTCACAAAGGACGCCTCAAGAAGTCGAATTATGGGGTCACTTATTAAAGGCCGGCGGCATACGAGGGGCTAAAGCGCTCCAGACCTCGCAGCCCTGAACAGCTTGCCA
Organism: Ia io; assembly: GCA_025583905.1. Lineage (NCBI taxonomy): Eukaryota > Metazoa > Chordata > Mammalia > Chiroptera > Vespertilionidae > Ia > Ia io. Next base: position 4,376,422 of record JAJQQW010000019.1, on the reverse strand, counting down.
CATCTGGCTTTATATGGGCAGAATATCACAAAAGCATTGATTACATCTTTGGGTCTGGAATGAGGAATCTGTTTGCACAAGCAGTTACAGAAGCAAAATTGATTTAAAGTATAGTTTTTGGTTCTACAGATCACTGAATCAACAGAAACACATTATCTGGGACCACTGGGGCAATTTAGAATAATTGTGCTGTTCTGGTTTTGGTACCACTGAGTCAACCGGAATGCGTTATCTGTAGCTGCTGAGACAATTTAGGATAATTGATCTGTCCTGGTTCCCAGAAGAATGTGCTTCAGTGACCAGTGAGATCACAATCAATGGGACATTCAAACCATCATCAATGCAGTATTGGGACAGCATACATAAGTTCAGAAAATCAAAATAACTTTCTATTGTTTTAGCAAACAAATAAGTACAGAACCCAAGCAGCAGTTTCTGCCTGAGATGATGGCCACCATACTTCAGTTAAGGCCCAGCCTGTTTTGTCTTCTAGACGGAAAGTACAGTGTCAGTCAGCAGTGACTGACATGGAGCTTAATGTGTTAAAAAGGGGGCGGGTCTTCATGCTGCTCTCTGAAGATCCTCTTTCTTTCAAAAAGTGCTCTTAGGGGGCTGGAAGCTCTAAAGGAGAGGCAAGGCATGGTGTTTCTCACGTGTTCTCTCTGGGGGTCAGCAGCGCCAGGACACAGTACAACACAGCGGTCCTCCTCTGACATGGTGCAAGGCCAATGGCACAGGGAGTGAGGGGGCAAGGCCGAGCAGGCCCAGCAAAAACGAACTATTTAGAACAAGCACGTCACACTCACAGGCTAACAGGGGCCAAGTAAACAAGGTGGAAGTATATGTGGCCGCAAACAAACAAAAGCTCAGTTTTCATAGAAAGATAGGATTATTCCAGTAGAGACATGCTGAATACAAACGGCTGAAATACATGAGTAACTGTTAACATAAAATAGAAAATTTAAATTAAAATATTTCTTCTTGAACATTAACTTACCAGACACTGAATAACTGTACAAATTAATAAGCATAACACAAATAAACCTATTTTTCTTGTTCTCCGAAAGCAAAATATTTCCTGTTCCGCACACCAAATAAGTCAGTCCAAGACTAATGACATGGCCATCAGCTGCTAAAATATTTGCTGCTGGTATTAGTGGAGAGAAATGGTGCACCTGCGTGTGAGACGCGTAAGGGAAATGAATGCAACACCATTATAGTAATCAGTGATTAACGAATGTTGTAGCTCGTTATTAATTACATATAACAAGATATTGGAAAAATTAAATTATGAAATTTTTATTAAAACATTTCTTACATACCATTATATTTGCTGGGCCACAAAAATATTTGTTGTGGGCCACGAGTTTGACATGCTTGATTTAGAAAATAAACAGCAATGTTTTAACAGCCACAGCCTAGAATATATTGAGCTGAAGAAAGTTTTAAGAAGAATCAACAAAATCATATTACTATAGTCCCGTGATCGGCAAACTGTGGCTCGCAAGCCACATGCGGCTCTTTGGTCCCTTGAGTGTGGCTCTTCCACAAAATACCACGGCCTGAGCGAGTCTATTTTGAAGAAGTGGCGTTAGAAGAAGTTCAAGTTTAAAAAATTTGGCTCTCAAAAGAAATTTCAATCGTTGTACTGTTGATATTTGGCTCTGTTGACTAATGAGTTTGCTGACCACGGCTATAGTGTCTTGTCCTGTCATCATTCACACTCTTTGGTGTAGAGGTTTTTCTCTCTTTTCCGCGTCCAGCACGGAAAAGGAAACAGTCCGGTTGCTGAGTGGAGGAGCTGGGGATTAAGAAATTAAAGAAAGAAAAATTGAAAGAAGACGCAGAGATGGATTTAAAAAGCTGGGAGCTAGGTGGGATGCCATCCTCTCTGATGGAGAGGCAGTGACTCCCTGAGCCACGCAGTGAGTTTATTTTTATAGGATCAAAGGAGCTTATTTGCATTCTTAAGTAGGCCCTAGCATTACTGCATTTACATATCTAGACCTGCCCCTGCCAACACCTGGGCTGATATGAAGTCAAGCTGACAACATGTCCAGCCTTCTTGGGGAAGCATGTTCCCAGGGTGTGGCTCTGCCTATCGCCCTGAGTTCAGCTGACCATAATTAAAAGAAATGCCCATGTGCCTTCCCAGGCGGCCTTCTACACTTTGGTAGCAGTGTGTCCACATTTCAGTTACCCACCAATCTTGACTGTGTGGACAAAAACCATGGCCTATTTACCAGCACCTAACACAATGTCTGGCACAGTAGTAAGTGATTAATAACTATATTCCAAATCAATAAGCAAAGAAGTAAATGAATAAATCTCACACAGTCATAGAATCTCACTAAAAGAATTGTCCAACTTAAGAGAAAAAAAAAAGAAAGGAAAACAAAAGAAGAAGAGTTAAGAGCTTTTATCAATTTTTGGATGAAGATGATAATTTTGACATGTGACTGACCAATGGTTTTATTATTTCACTAGAGGCCCGGTACAAGAAATTCATGCACGATGGGGAGGGGGTCCTTCAGCCTGGCCTGCACTCTCTCCAATCTGGCACCCTTTGGGTGATGTCCGACTACCAGTTTATGCCCGATGCCTGCCTGATTGCCCCTGACTGCCCTCCCCTGCTGGCCTGATCACCCCTAAACACCTCTGCCTCGGCCCCCGCCACTTGTGGCTTTGTCCTGAGGGAAGGCAAGATGACCGGAAGATGTCCAGGTGACCCTGTCTAATTAGCATATTATCCTTTTATTAGTATAGATTATATTTTTACAACTAAGGTTTCTTTATTGTCTATGTAAAATTATCAGTATACATTTTTTTCTTGCTTTGCTTTTTATGCCTTCCTTCTCTGTTTCAGACCTCATTGGAGGGTATTACAGCTGATGGCAATTACTCTTCTTATACTATGAAAGGTAGTGTGTCTACTGAGATTATATTTGTAGCAATGTTGAGTTTTACAAAAAATTTCAAAAGGTTTATTAGCTAAGTATCACTTTGTTCTAGTTTAAAGATAATATCATAGTTTATGGTTACTCAACATATGGTAAATAATACTCATCAATCCAAGGCATTCATTTTTATTTTATTTTTAAAATATATTTTATTGATTTTTTACAGAGAGGAAGAGAGAGGGATAGAGAGTTAGAAACATCTATGAGAGAGAAACATCTATCAGCTGCCTCCTGCACACTCCCTACTGGGGATGTGCCCGCAGCCAAGGTACATGCCCTTGACCGCAATCGAACCTGGGACCTTTCAGTCTGCAGGTCCGACGCTCTATCCACTGAGCCAAACCAGTCTTGGCTATCCAAGGCATTCATGATTGAAAGGTTTGTGACACAGGAAACAAGACACAGAGTCCAGGCGATGAAAAGGGGAGGGGGTTTTAATCTTGTGCTCCCGGGCGAAACTCACTGGTCCGAGAGTGGGCCAGGGAAGTTAGCGACAAAAAGGGGGCTTAGGTACTTCCTTTATACAGCTGTTTAGTGAGGGGAGGGTGGAGGGCATGAGAGTGTGGAATTCCTGCCTCTGGCAAGGGTCTGGGAAGGCGGGCAAGGGTCTGGGAAGGTGGGCAAGGGTCTGGGAAGGCGGGCAAGGGTCTGGGAAGGTGGGCAAGGGTCTGGGAAGGCGGGCAAGGGTCTGGGAAGGTGGGCAAGGGTCTGGGAAGGCGGGCAAGGGTCTGGGAAGGCGCCCGTTATCTTTGTCACCATCTACCTTGCAGATGCTTGCATGGGCTCTGGGCTTCCCCCCTGCCTTGACCTAACAATGATTATGATATTTTGCCATCTCTCTTCAGATGAACTAATATGCGTTTTAGAATAAAAGCACAATATAAGCAGGTAATGTGTCAGCCAGTAAAATATTTCTTCTTGCTCCTTACCTACTGAAGCTACAGTTCCAGTTACCTGCTACTGCGTAACAAACCGCACCAAAGCCGCGGCTTAAAGCAGCGGGACTGGGGGACAGGCTGCGGTGGTGCTGGTTCTTGCAGGTGGAGATTGTGGGCTGCCCAGACTCGGCCGTGCACCTGCTCCTGGTGAGCTGCCAGCCTCCCTCTGGTGCCTGTGTCCCTGCCCTTTAGCTCCTATAAGAACGTGGTTTGCAGATTCCTGCAGTCATTGTGAGTGTGAAGTCCGTGTTGCCTTTTTTTCCTGCCCCTGAGTCTGGAGATAAAGGTGTGAAAACTCCAGGACTGTGGCAGTCGCACTAATTCAGGCTGCTCTGCCCTCTGTGCCTCTGACTTCACAGAATTGGCCAACCACACATGGCATTCACACACAGCCCTCTGTAAGGACACACCATGTACACAAAGTAAACGTGGAGAAATCTCACTACTGAACTTCTGTGTGGCAGAAGACACTTCGGTATAAACATCTCTAAGAAAATATGTTTCTAAAGGAATAGAAATGGAGTGAGAGTGTAAGTGCAGTATGTTTGTGGGTGGAGCCTGTTTTCTCTGTTCCTCAAGGGCAGGTGAGCAGGCTGTACTGCCCGATTGCAGCCGCACCTCCATCGCGGCCACAGGCGTGCATCAGGCGAACCCCAGAGCCTGGTCAGCTTATTATCTCCCCCACCCCCGCCCCCCGGGAGTACAGAGGGCTCCCTGGTACTCTGTGTCCTGTAGGCCTGAGGGGGTGAGAGCAGAGGAAGGGGGAGAGGACACAGCTTTGTCCAGGCAGCTAATGTAGTGTCTTCATGTTATGTTCTGTTTTATTAATGTGTATTTTTACTAGGAAATCACCCAAGTCCTCCAAGTTTCCAGGTTGATGCAATAGGTTTCTCTTATTTTACTTTTAATTTCTCCTTTCTAGTGTTCTACAGAATTGTTACAGTTAATGAATAAATATTGATACATTATTGTCAACTTAAGTCTACATTTCATTTAGGCTCCCATAGTCAAGGCTCAGCATCAGTCCTGACACCTCTTTTAATTACTCTCCAGTCTTCCCACTGGTTGGGTGTTATGCTGGGACACGGGAGCAGGGGAGAAATGCGCTGCCAGGGAGAAGTCCGTGCTGTGCAGCCCGCAGGGACTGCATGGGGAGGCATGTGGGCAGCTCTTACACATGCAGAGTGACAGGAGTCGGTCCTAACTTAGAAAGGTCGGCTGGTCACGGCGTGGAGGCAGGACTGGACAGAGGGGACAGGAAGCCGGGCAGTGGGACGGCTGGTGAGCCTGGTGCTGCTGAGCTGAGGCAGGACGGGGTTGGCAGAGGAGCAGGGTGTGAGGACCAGAGAGGCGTGGTCAGCAATGTCCTGAGGATGGAGCCAGCACGGCTGTGGGAGCTGGTGCCTAGGGGGACTGGCCATTCGGACCCCGATAGGAGAGCTCATTCTGCTGAAAGGAGACTATTTGCGACCTCTGGGCTTATGGGCCATGGAAGGAAGGAAGGACTAAGAAGGGAGGGGGAGTGCTGGTCGCACGCTGGGCAGCAGCCAAGGGCACCGCCTCACTGCGTCCCGCAGCCACCCAGAGGGGGCAGCGGCCCCTCTGACAGGGGAGACCGAGGTCCGTTTCTCTGCTGAAGCCGCACAGTGGGAGGGGTGGGGCCAGAAGCGGCTCTGCCCGTAAGGACCTGGGCAGGTGAGGCCTCGGGAGGGGCTGGGCGGGAGCAGACCCGCGCTGTGGCAGGAGCACGGGTGCCAACCCCCGGAGGGCCTGGCCCGCATCGTCCTGTCATCCGAAGCCCAGTCCCCTTCCTGGTCAGGGCACAGCCGGTGCAGGCTTGGTCCCGGGCATGGGCGTGCGGGAGGCAGCGCGTTGGTGTTTCTCTCTGTCCACCTTCCTCTCTCTCTCAAATCAGTAAAACAAAACAAAACCCGCTGAGGGCAGGGAGTGGGAGTGGAATGGAGAGATGGCTGGAGTTTGCGGGGTGAGCACCAGAGAGGAGGGTTTTAGGCAGAAAAAGAGTCCCGAAACGTCATGAAGATTCTTCTTGATTCTTCGGTTGGGCACCAAGCTGCACACACATGGGTGAGATCCCAGAGGCCTGGCAGGACACGCCTGCAGACCGAGCCTCTCCCGGGAGGCGGGCCCTCAGGCCCGGGAGCCCCTCCTGCGGGCCCGGCGCAGAGACTCCCTGCAGATGGTCCCCCAGGAGAGAGCTGGGCCGTCATGGCTGCTCTGAGGCCCCTGGGCTTATTTTAAAAGCAAGCCCCAGACGGCCACGTCTGTCTGAAATTTAATAAGTTGTTGCCAAACGAAGCACAAGATCTATGGAAACCCGCCGGGTGAGGCTGCCTGGGGCGAGCAGCCTGGCGTCCAGCACCAACAACACTGGACGGAAGAAGCCCACGTGTGACTGATTGTCCAGGGAAACAGTAGAAACCAACGCAGGACGACAGGGTTGGTGATAACCTCCCCAGCGTTTAAAGGACATTCAGGTGTTTATAACAAACATAAAAATAAACAAAAAGGAAAAGAAGGCAGAGTGTATGTGTAAAAATCTAAAACCCAAAACCTCATGCCTGTTGATGGGCTCGTGTTGTGGAAACAAGAGATTTGTGACCTGGGAGACACGGAAACAGCAGCTGTCCAAACTACAGCACAGACGGAAACCAAGCCGGCTGCCTCTGCCTCCCAACAGCGATCTTGACGAGGCGTCTCTCCAAAGGCGAAGCTCCCCCCGGCCCAGGAGGGGAGGAGAGGTGGGCATGGCAGAAAGCAGACCGTGTCCAGGAGGCTGCCCTGCTGGGTGATTCCTTCAGGCTGAAGGGAGTGAGCAGGCGCCCGTTGGGAGGCGGCAGGCCAGCGGGGCGGCACACAGGGGCCTCCCTGCATCCCGAGGCGTCGAGAGCAGAGGCAGGGCCGCTACCAGCCGTGAGCTGAGGAGCCCGCGGTGCCCTGGCAGCAGGCACCAGCCTGTCTGGGGGCTGCGGGGGGAGCCCCCCTCCCATTGCTACTCCCACGGGCCGAATCCACTCAGGGCATAGACAGCCCTGTTATTAGAAGGGTTTTTATTTTATTGAGACCGAAGCATCGTTCCTTATAATTATGGCCTTTGGTTCATGATTTGACTTAATACACACACACACACGCGCACACACACACACACACACACACACACACACACACACACACACACACACACACACACACACACACACACACGGTGAATGGGACACACCCCGCCTCCGACTCGGGAGCTGGGCGCCCCTCAGCCAGGAAATGGCTGGCTGCCACCCATGCAGCTCCCAACCCTCCTCTTGAAGCCGGGCTCCCTGTTTCTATGACACCTGCACGGAAAGCCTGGGAGCGGCCCCTTCCCTCACCCGCCCCTGAGCTGGGGAGGCTGGCGGGACTGGCAGCAGGTGCCACAGGAACATCACAGGACGCCATCCGGGCGCGGGGGCCCTACTGCCCCCTCTTACTGCCTGTCTCCCCAGTTACTTCTCTGTCTGGACCCGAGAACAAGCCCGGAGGTTCCGGCCTGGGCACTTGGGTAACAATACAGAATCCCAGCGCCCCACTCCTTGGGGCCCGCAGGCCAAGCGTTAGCCCCCAGGGACCTCAGTGGGACCGGCGGGGTGAGGGCGGAGGGGAGGGTGGCCTCGGTGCTGGCAGGGGCGCTGGGAGCCCCAACAGCACAGGGGCTGGACCTCGGGTCAGAAGAGAGTTCATGAGCCACCCCTGCTTCCCGGGTCGCCCCGCTGAGGTCCGGGCATCGGAAACCCAGGGGTGGACAGAAGGTGGGACATTTGCTAGTAGATCTGCCGCCTCTTTACTTGGGAAGGTCTTGAAGCTCCTGCGAGGTTCCTCGCCGGTAACACTGGGTTGAGGAGCCCGGCCTCCCTGTTCCCCACAGTTAGGAGCCAGCTGGGATGACGCACTTGACCTGCAGTGGGATTGTGGACGAAAGGAGCCACATGCTGACCTGATAAGCTCAGGGGAGGCCTGTGTGGCAGTCTTGCAAACTTAGAGACCTAAAATAACCACAAAAGAAGGTCTGAAAATTAAATATTTAACTACAAACAGGTTATAGTGGGCAGTCATTCCTAGGCCGATATTTTCCCTGACAAAGATCAACTTAGATCTTCTTTACTGAGCCATTTGCCTTTTTGCCTCTAAGATAACATATCTGTGAGATGTCTGGGTAACTTGTAACTTCCCTTTTTCTGGACCCCTTGGGGCACAACCAGATGTGGTGGGGGCCAGGACAGATGCCACAAATTCCTTCATTATCATGTTAATTGTTCCTGTACCCACCTAAGTATGTGTCCATCGTTTTACTTTTTATCCAATCCCAGGGGTTCCCCTGCTTTGCTTTCTCCCACCTCCTTAATCCGTCACCAATGAATTTCATGTAACCCACCTATGTCCCTCCTTTGATTGCAATGTAACCCGCTATCCTCCGGAGCATTATCTCAACTCGTTGAGGTTCTGCTTCCCGGCATATGTCGACAGTTTGGCTCAAATAAACTCACAAAAATTCTTTACAGGTTTCAATGTTTTTTTGATGTTAACAGATGTGAGACAGAAACATGGACTGGTTGCCTCCCTCACTCACCCCTTCACCCCTTCTGGGGTCAGGGAGTGAACCCGCAACCCAGGTACATGCCCTTGACTGGAAATTGAACCTGTGACTCTGGTGCTCACGCCACACTCTAACCACCTAACCACACCAGCCAGGGCAAAAGATAGACAAACATTTTAAAAAGCTATAACCTGTAAAGTTTGAGGGGCAGGAAATGGGAGTCGGAGATCAAGACATGTTAAAGGGGAAGTTTATTCCGCACTAACGAGTGAGATTCATTACGGAGGAGGTAGAGAAACCGAGATTAGGGGAGGGGGAGGAGGAGAAGGAGGGACCCAACCGGGCTGCCTCCACAGACGAAGAGATGGACAGAGAACAGCCTGGGAAAACAGGTGCAGTGGAGAGGTGGAGATGGCCTTTTGAGGGGAGGAACAGGAAGGGGTTGGGCCCAGGGCGAAATGGGAAGGGGTGGGCCCCAGGGCGCTGATTGGTGGTTCAATGTCTCGGGGATGTCTCGGCGGGGAGACACCGGTAACGTCAGAACTCCGCCACCAGTTGCGGGGAGGGAGGATCTATCATAACCTGCTCCCAAACCCTCTCTCACAATATTCTTTTTTAAAAATTACTTTATTAATTAAGGTATCACATATTTGTCCTCATCCCCCCCATTCCCATCCCAAACCCCTCCCCATGCATTCCTCCACTCCCCTGTTGTCCGTGACCACTGGTTAGGCTCATATGCATGCACACAAGTCCTTTGGTTGATCTATCTCCCTTATCCCCACCCTCCCCTACCTTCCCTCTGAGGTCTGACAGTCTGATCGATGGTGTTCTTGTTCATCAGTCTATGTTGTTCATCATTTCCCCTAGATGAGTGAGCTCATGTGATACTAGAAATACACTTATAAGAATCGAAAATGAGACAAGCAATAATGGTTATGCTGAGAGGCAAATGAATCAGTCTATAGTGAGTTTCTTTCTGGGCCAAGAGTTCTTTTGAGTCCTCATTTCTATGTCAAACAGTTCCTTATGTGTACATAACAGCAATGATATTTCAGTTCTGGATGGTGGACAAATGGTGGTAATGCAGGTCCCTCTCTGGTTTGGTCCTGGGCAACCTGCAGTGACACACAGCTGCTGACTGCTAGTATGGCAAGGCATCGTCAGTGTCTTCCATCTCTGGACTGTTTCTCTTCTGTTTTCATGGCTGGAGCAGTCCTGTCAATTCCTCTCTGTTGCAGGATCTCACAATATTCTTGAGCTAGTGGCCTACCCAAATATTATAACAGCCTCATTACAAACACAATTTCAGAAAGGCCAACCTGTGGCCTTTTCTTTCATTACAAAACATCAGAAAAGGAGGATGGCAATATACAGATGGAGAATACACGGAAATAGAGCAATTTCTATGGTATGCTAGAGAATTACCGTATTTTCCAGCGTATAAGACGACTGGGCATATAAGATTTTCCTGGGTTAAAAAGTCGTCTTATACGCCGGAAAATACAGTAAATATCTATGCAGCTTTGAGCACAAGTCACTTCACCTCTAAGATGGAAATACCATATTTTCTGGCATATAAGACGACTTTTTAACCCAGGAAAATCTTATACACCCAGTCGTCTTATACGCCAGAAAATACGGTAGATAATTCTCTGTTCCTAATTCATTTTGCAATAAAAGGAACTGGCCTCTTTGGAGGAAGAACTGATAAAGCTTTGGGTGACAGAAGGTACAGGTGAGTTAATGTGCCAGAAAGCAAGGAAGTGCATAGAGACTGGTGGAGGCATCAAGGGAATCTGTCCAACCTCGAGAAATTTAAACATCAAAGCAACCTGCTTACTATGGATTTTAGCACATTGAACAACAAAAAGTGTACCAATCCACACAAAAAATGAGAGAAGAGAGGGAAAAGTAAAAGCTTCTTTTTCAGAAGACTGTTGGGTGAAAATGTGAAATTAATGATAATATTATAAAATCACTTTTTTAAAAATCACTAATATCATAATTTACTCAGGCAAGAATTATCATTGGGTCTATAGCATTGAGTGCAAGTTAATTGGGAAACAGACTATTAACAAATTCAAAGTATTTTTTAATAATGTATAAATCTACTGGGAGCCACCTTATCAAGTTATCAAACTCTGCATCCCACTTTTTAAAAAAAATCTTTATTGTTGAAAGTATTACATAGGTCCTCCTTTCCCTCCATTAACCTCTTCTAGCCACTCCCCTCCCCACCCCAGACCCTCACCACCTCATTGCCTGTGTCCAAGGGTGATGCATATATGTATGTAAGTTCATTGGTAGATCTCGTCCCACCCTGCCTTCCCTCTGAGTTTCAACAGTCTGTTCATGCTTCTGTGTCTCTTGGTCTCTCTTTGTTCATCAGTTTATTTGGTTCATTAGATTCCACAGATGAGTGAGGTCATGTGATACTTAACTTTCTCTGACTGGCTTATTTCGCTCAGCATTATACTCTCCAGGTCCCTCCATGCTGTTACAAATGGTATGTACCAAAGTTGTTTTTTTGTTTTTGTTTTTGTTTTTAACCCATTTATCTGCTAATGGGCACTTGGGCTGTTTCCAGAACTTAGCTATTGTAAATGATGCTGCTATGAATGTATGGGTGCATATATTTTTTCTGATGAGTGTTTCAGGTTTCTTAGATATATTCCTAGAAGTGGGATCACTGGGTCAAATGGGAGTTCCTTTATTTATTTTTTTAGGAAACTCCATACTGTTTTTCATAGTGACTGTGCCAATCTGCATTCCTACTAGCAGTATACTAGGATGGATTCTCTTTTCTCCACATCCTCACCAGCACTTGTCATTTGTTGATTTGTTGATGGTAGCCATTCTGACAGGTGTGAGGTGAAACCTCATTGTTGTTTTGATCTGCATCTCTCAAATGATTAGTGTCTTTGAGCATGTTTCCCTTGGCCATCTGTATGTCCCCTTTGGACCAGTGTCTATTTAGGTCCTTTGCCCATTTTTAAATTGGATTGTGTGAAAGTTGTGATAGCCACATCCTGCTTGGCTTGGGGATGGGACCTGGAAAAGGGCTGCACACAAATTAAGAGATTAGACAAGAAATATGAATTTGGAAATCACAGGGGGCCAGGTGGAGACCCAGATCAAGTGGAAGGGCTTCACTGGTGCCCAGGTCCTGCCAGCTTTATATTCAGTTTTGGATACACATATTATCTTTATTCAGGCAGGCAATTCCAGTAGCAGACAGACTATCTTAAAGGTCAGTAAATATTAGTAAAGATTTACTTTGAGACTATTAGGTCAGGAAATTGCTTGAGTCATATTGTCTTAACTAACAATCAGTGCAAAGCTTTTAGCCCTTGCTAAAGCTCAAGATCCATTAGCCTTCTGGGTTCCTTGTTTACACTTTCCTGATAGTGTAGCCAATGGGTGGCTTCCAGCAGAATTGTTTGTCTTCCTTTTGTTAAGTTGTATGAGTTCCCTATAAGTTTGGAGATTAACCATTTACAGGATGTATCATTGGCAAATACTGGTATGGTCTTCCATGTTGTGGGCTCTTGTGCCGTGCCAGCACAGCCAAGGGTTCGGCGAGCCTGAGCAGAGGCGATGAAGCATGGAGAAATGATAGACAAAGAGAAAAAGCTGGGTCTAGGTGGATCTTCTGTGCCTGGCTGAGGCCACAGAACAGATCCAGACTGCAAAGCTGAGGCTTTATTTATAATCAGGGACAAACAAGGTAATCTGCAATGTTGTTGTAAGTTTCACTTGTTTTGGCAGCACTTGCTGCCCCTCCCACAGCCCATTAGCTACCCAGGAAAGATCTAGGGAGCAGTCACAAGATCAAGCTTACTTATGCTTAGAGGACTGTGCCCTCCAAGCTGGGACTTGTTTGCAACTTTGCCAGCAGGTCACTCTGAGGCCTAACCTTATAACCGCTTCCTACATCTCGCCCTTTCTTTTAAATTTAAGCTACTAATAATGGAAGTAAAACTTAAACATCAAAAACAAAGTTCTGACTATTAAAACATTAATAAAACAATGCCAATGCAAAACCCAATAACAAAACAATGCAAATGCAAAATCTAGACATGGCTATTAATAAAACAATGCCAATGCAACACAACAATAAAGAAATCAAACTACAGTAACATTTTCCTACTAAATGAAAGTTACTTTTGCTGATTTACTCAGAGTCCTCAGACTTGGCTGCGTAAGACTTTATAGAAAACTGGCAGCTAACCAATGCTAGCATGGCCAGAAACATGGTTGAGGCAGTAGCTCCCACTTCCTGCTTTTCTGCCATCTGCTGGGCCTCAGTTGTTAACGTCTTCAGCTGACCCCATGTTGGCACCTCGGTCTTTTGTGTAGCCTTCGTCATCTTCCTTTTCTGCTTTGCTGTCATCAGGGCAACTTTCCGTCTTTTGAACGATGGGACAAGGAGCTTCTCTGAGTCCATGGTGGTGACACATGTAACGCTCTGGCACCCAAATTGGCTGTGCTGCTCCTTCTGGAAAGATACAAACACAACCTCTTCCCCACATCATTACTGGATCTGGTCCAAACCACTGTCCAGTTTGTGCATCCTTCCATTGGGCTAACCCCATGGAGGCTATTGTACAGGAGGTCTGATGCCTTTCGGCTGCTGTATGACCCTCTGCATTGCAATTAAAAAATTTTAGAACATGACTGAGTTTGTTTTGAGGTGACACATAAAATCCATCTCCCCCTTTCTGTTTTAGTAATACCTTAGTTGGAGAATGAGCCAAATATAGCCATTCAACAACTCCAGGACCTTGCCAAATGACCCCAGTGGGTGCATGTGTATATTTATTAATTTTTATTTGATAAGGCTTTCCATGCAATTTCAAGTATATTAAGAGTCTCATGCCCTACTGACTGAGCTAGCTGGGCATGGTCAATTTCAAGTATATTAGATCTGTTAGATTTAAAAGGATTTCCTTTAAGAAGAGAGAATAAATTTCTTGTATTACTCTGGGCCCTTGGAGCTTTCCAAGAATCATCTCTGTTAAAGCCTTGAAATTTTAACATGGAAAAAAGCCATCAAATATATATATATATATTTAATTTAAATATTATAATATTTTTATAATTATCTTAAGATATCAATTAGATTTTAAACTGTTAGTAGAGAAAATACAACATTTTATTTTCTCAAAAATAAGTTGTTATATTTTAGGTATTTACCACAACTATATAATTTCTCCCAATTTAATTTGCACTTTGAACTTTTAAAACTGGCAAGTCAAATATATTTCGCATTTCCTAGGTGAATAACACTTTACATTTTTAAGAACAAACCGACCATGTTTTTTCCTTGCCTGGGGAAATTGAGTAGCAAGCCTGTAAATATTCAAATGCAAAAATTGTCCTTAAATTTTTTCTTTCTTTTTCGCTTTCCAAAGTAATAACTAATCACCCAATTTGACCAAGATTTGCACTTCCCTGCCACATTCCTCCACTCCCCTTCTGGAGTGGGCTCTAGGCAGTCCCAAATCAGGGACCACAGACTGAAAGCAGAGGCAGGCATTTCCTCTGGACCTTCAGCTATATAATGATCGCAAAGTTGTTTTCCAACCTTCTCCCATGCCTCTGTACTTACCTTTTCTTCCTCAGAAAACCATGGGCAGGTTTTACTCACAAAATCCAAAAAATCGAAAAGCGGTTCATACCTCACAGAACAGCCCCTTGCTTGGAGCATAGCCTTAAGCATGGATATGCATACATTCTTTCCCTGCGATCCTGAATTTCCCATGTTTTACACCTAGTCTAGTACAGTACCCCTTACTTACTTACGGCGTGTGCACACCTTAAGGGGCTCCTTTCGCCTGACAATTGAAGTTCCCTCACACTCAGGTCCGCATTGAGTGCCACTTGGGCCGAACTCAGCACCACGTTGGGCACCACTTGTGCTGCGCCAGCACAGCCAAGTGTTCGGCAAGCCTGAGCAGGGGCAACGAAGGATGGAGAAATGATAGACAAAGAGAAAAAGCTGGGTCTAGGTGGATCTTCTGTGCCTGGCTGAGGCCACAGAACAGATCCAGACTGCAAAGCTGAGGCTTTATTTATAACCAGGAACAAACAAAGTAATCTACTATGTTGTTTTAAGTTTCAAACAAGGTAATCTACAATGTTGTTGTAAGTTTTGGCAGCACTTGCTGCACCTCCCACAGCTCACCAGCTACCCAGGAAAGATCTAGGGAGCAGTCACAAGATCAAGCTTACTTATGCTTAGAGGACTGTGCCCTCCAAGCTGGGACTTGTTTGCGACTTTGCCAGCAGGTCAGTCCGAGGCTTAACCCTATAACCGCTTCCTACAGGCTCTCTTGTTATTTTGCTGATGGTTTCTTTTGTTGTGCAGAAATTTTTTTTTTTTTGTTTGTTTGTTTCAATCTTTAATTTCTTTATTGATTAAGGTATTACATATGTGTCCTCATCCCCCCATTAACACCCCCCAAACCCCTCTCCCCACTCATGCCCTCACCCTCCTGTTGTCTGTGTCCATTGGTCGGGCTTATATGCATGCATATAAGTCCTTTGGTTGATCTCTCCCCCGTAGCCCCATCCTCCCCTACCTTTTCTCTGAGATTTGAAAGTCTGATCTCTGCTTCTTTGTCTCTGGGTCTGTTTTTGTTCATCAGTTTATGTTGTTTATTATAGTCCATAAATGAATGAGATCATGTGGTATTTATCTTTCTCTGCCTGGCTTATTTCACTAAGCATAATGCTCTCCAGGTCCATTCATGCTGCAGCAAATGGTAAGAATTCCTTCTTTTCTTACCACAGCATAGTATTCCATTGTGTAGAGGTACCACAGTTTTTTAATCCACTCAACTGCTGATGGGCACTTAGTTTGTTTCCAAATCGTAGTTATGGTGAATTGTGCTGCTATGAACATAGGGGTGCATATATTCTTTCTGATTGGTGTTTCTAGATTCTTGGGATACATTCCTAGAAGTGGGATCACAGAGTCAAATGGAAGTTCCATTTTTAGTTTTTTGAGGAAACTCCATACTGTTCTCGACAGTGGCTGCACCAGTCTGCATTCCCACCAGCAGAGAACGAGGGTTCCTTTTTCTCCGCATCCTTACCAGCACTTGTCATTTGTTGATTTGTTGATGATTGCCATTCTGACAGGTGTGAGATGATATCGCATTGTCGTTTTGATTTGCATCTCTCGGATAATTAGTGACTTTGAACATGTTTTCATATGTCTCTTGGCCTTCCTTCTGTCTTCTTTTGAAAAGTATCTATTTAGGTCTATTGCCCATTTTTTGATTGGATTGTTTGTCTTCATTTTGTTAAGTTGTATGAGTTCCCTGTAAATGTTGGAGATTAAACCCTTATTGGTGATGAAAATTGGTAAATATGTTCTCCCATGCAGTGGGTTTTCTTGTTGTTTTGTTGATGGTTTCCTTTGCTGTTCAAAAGCTTTTAATTTTTTAAATAAATCTTTATTGTTCAGATTATTACAGTTGTTCCTCTTCTCCGCCCCCCCAAAGCTCCCATTCACCCAACTCCCACCCCTCCCTCTGCCCTTAACATGCCCCCTACTGTCATCATCCATAGGTGTATGATTTTTGTCCAGTCTCTTCACCGACCCCCCACACCCCTTTCCTCCTGAGTATTGTCAGTACACTCCCTTTCTATGCCGCTGATTCTATTATATTCACCAGTTTATTCTGTTCATCAGATTTTTATTCACTTGATTTTTAGATTCACTTGTTGATAGATATGTATTTATTGTTCATAATTTTTATCTTTACCTTTTTCTTCTTCTTCCTCTTCTTAAAGAATACCTTTCAGCATTTCATATAACACTGGTTTGGCGGTGATGAACTCCTTTAGCTTTTTCTTATCTGTGAAGCTCTTTATCTAACCTTCAATTGTGAATGATAGCTTTGCTGGGTAGAGTAATCTTGGTTGTAGGTTCTTGCTATTCATCACTTTGACTATTTCTTCTCACTCCCGTCTGGCCTGCATAGTTTCTGTTGAGAAATCAGCTGACAATCATATGGGTACTCCCTTGTAGGTAACTAACTGTTTTTCTCTTGCTGCTTTTAATATTCTCTCTTTGTCTTTTGCTCTTGACATTTTAATTATGATGTGTCTTGGTGTGGTCCTCTTTGGATTCCTTTTGTTTGGGGTTCTGTGCACTTCCTGGACTTATAAGTCTATTTCTTTCACCAGGTGGGGGACATTTTCAGTCATTATTTCTTCAAATAGTTTTTCAATATCTTGCTCTCTGTCTTCTTCTGGCACCCCCATAATTCGGATGTTGGTACACTTGAAGTTATCCCAGAGGCTTCTTACACTATCTTCATATTTTTGGATTCTTTTTTGCTTTTCCGGTTGGGTGTTTTTTGCTTCTTCGTATTTCAAATCTTTGACTTGATTCTTGGGATCTTCTAGTCTGCTGTTGGATCTCTGTATATTATTCTTTATTTCAGTCAGTGTATGCTTAATTTCTAGTTGGTCCTTTTTCATAACCTCAAGGGTCTCACTAAATTTATTGGAGGTTTCTAGAAGATTCTTGAAAAACTTTATAACCGGCCCTGACCAGTTTGGCTCAGTGGATAGAGTGTCAGTTTGTGGACTGAAGGGTCCCAGGTTCAATTCCGGTCAAGGGTATGTACCTTGGTTGCGGGCACATCCCCAGTGGGAGGTGTGCAGGAGGCAGCTGATTGGTGTTTGTTTCTCTGTCATCAATGTTTCTAACTCTCTATCCTTCTCCCTTCCTCTCTGTAAAAAATCAATAAAATATATTTTTTTTAAAGAAAAGAAAAGCCTTATAATTGTGATTTTGAACTCTATATCCAGTCGTTTGCTTTCTTCCATTTCTGTCATTTGTGACATGTTTCTTTGTCTCCGCATTTTGGCTGCTTCCCTGTGTTGATAGAGTGGCGTTGTGTGCTAGGTGTCCTGTAGGGCCCAGTGGCTCAGCCTCCCCAATTACCTGAGATGGACACTCTTGGTGCACCCCTTTGTGGGCTGTTTGCAGAGTCTTGTTGTGATAAAGCCTTGATTGTTGTTGGTATCACTGGCTTCATAGAAGGAGCTTGGAAGTATTCCTTCCTCTTGAATTTTCTGGGATAGTCTGTGGAGGATAGGTTTTACTTCTTCCTTGAATGTTTGGTAAAACTCCCCTGTGATGCCATCTGGCCTCGGGCTTTTGTTTGCTGGAAGCTTTTTGATGATTGCTTCACTTTCTTCCATAGTTATCAGCCTATTGAGATTTTTAGTATCTTCCTGAGTAAGTTTTTGGAGGTTGTATTTTTCTAGGAATGTTTCCATTTCCTCCAGGTTGTCCAGTTTGTTGGATAGAGTTATTCATAGTATTTTTTTATAACAATCCTTTGTATTTCTGTGGGGTCTGTTGTTATTTCTCCTCTTTCAGTTCTGATTTTGTTTATTTGGGTCCTCTCTCTTTGCTTTTTGGTGAGCCTGGCTAGAGGTTCATCAATCTTGTTTATCCTTTCAAAGAACCAGCTCTTGGTTTTGTTGATCTTTTGTATTGTTTTTTTTTGGTCTCTATGTCGTTTATCTCCACTCTGATCTTTATTATTTCCTTTTTCTAGTTACACTGAGCTTTTCTTGTTGATTTCTTTCTGTTTGAGTTGTAGGGTTAGGTAATTTATTACCATTGTTTCTTATTTTTTTCAGTAGTCTTGTAGAGCTATGAACTTCCCTCTCAAGACTGCTTTTGCTGTGTCCCATATATTTTGGATTGTTGTGTTTTCATTGTCATTTGTGGCCATGATGTTTTTTATTTCTTATTTGATCTTGCTGATAACCCAGTCATTGTTTAATCGCATGCTATTTAGTCTCCATCTGTTTATTTTTTTATTGTTTTTATTGTAGTTGATTTCCAGTTTTATGCCACTGTGATCTGTGAAGATGCTTGATATGATTTCTATCTTCTTGAATTTGAAGAGACTTTGCCTGTGACCCAATATATGGTCTATCTTTGAAAATGATCCATGTGCACTTGAGAAGAATGTATATTCTGTGGCTTTGGGGTGAAATGTTCTGAAGATGTCAATTAATTCCATCTGGTCTAGTGAGTCATTTAAAATTGCTGTTTCTTTGCTGATTTTTTTTTTTTTTTTTTTTTTTTTTTGTCTACAGGATGTATCCAGTGATGTCAGTGTTTTATTAAAGTTCCCTATTCTGATTGTATTGTTGTCAAGCTCTCCCTTGATATCTTCCAGGAGGGTTTTTTAATGTATTTGGGTGCTCCTGCATTGGGTGCATATATTTATCAGGGTGATATCCTCTTGTTGTATCGATCCCTTTAGTATTATAAAGTGGCCTTCCTTATCTCTTGTTATGGCCTTCACTTTGAGGTCTCTTTTTTCAGATATAAGTATTGGTACCCCAGTTTTTATTTTTTTCATTTTCATTTGCTTGAAAGATTTTTCCATCTCTTCACTTTTAGTCTGTGTGAGTCCCTTGTTCTGAGATGGGTCTCTTGTAGACAGCATATAAATGGGTCGTGTTTTTTTTTATCCATTCAGCCAATCAATGTCTTTTGATTGGAGCATTTAGTCGGTTTACATTTAAACTTACTATTGAAAGGTACTTGTTTGTAGTCATTTTTATTTTTGTGCCTGTGTTCTTTCTTATCTTTTTATTTCTTCTTTTTACAGCATTCCCTTTAGCATTTCTTGCATTGCTGGTTTGGTAGTGATAAACTCCGTTAGCCTTTTTTGTCTGCGAAGCTCCTGATTTCCCCTTCAATTTTGATTAATAGTCTTGCTGGGTAGAGTATTCTTGGGTTCAATCCTTTGCTTTGCAACACTTTGTATACCTCCTTCCATTACCTTCTAGCTTGATGTGTTTCTGTTGAGAAATCATTTGATAATCTGATGGGGATCCTTTGTAAGTAATTCTCTGTCTCTTGTAGCCTTTAAGATTCTCTCTTTGTCGTGAACATTTGCCATTGTAATTGACGTGACTTGGTATGGGTCTTTTGGGATTCATCTTGCTTGGGACTCTACTTGTATAACTTATTTCTTCCGCATATCCGGGAAGTTTTCTGTCCTTATTTCTTCAAATAGATTTTCTAACCTTTCTTGCTCTTCTTGTCCTTCTGGCAGCCCTATTATATGTATGTTACTTCACTTCGTGTTGTCTCAAAGCTCCCTTAGGCTCTCCTCCTGCTTTTAAATTTTTTTCTCCAGTTGTTGTTCAGATTGAGCTTGTTTCTCTAGCTCAGTGGTCAGCAAACCATGGCTCAGGAGCCACATGCGGCTCTTTGGCCCCTTGAGTGTGACTCTTCCACAAAATACCATGGCCTGGGCGAGTCTATTTTGAAGAAGTGGCATTAGAAGTTTAAGTTTAAAAATTTTGGCTCTCAAAAGAAATTTCAATCATTGTACTGTTGCTATTTGGCTCTGTTGACTAATGAGTTTGCCAATCACTACTCTAGCTTATTTTCTAACTCACTAATTCTGTCCTCTGCTTCTTCTAGTCTACTGTTGAAACCTTCCATGGTGTTTTTGATTGTAGCTATATCACTTTTCATTTCTTCATGATTCTTGCATAGGTTGTTGATTTTCTCATCCATCCAGTAAATGAATTGTACAACCATTACTCTGAATTCTTTTTCTGTCATGTTGCCTGCTTCAATTTCATTAATATCCTTTCTTGGCGACTCCTCATTTTCTTTGCTCTGGGGATTGTGTCGTCTCCTCATTCTGACTATCACTAGAAAGTTCAAACGTCGAGTTTCATGGGCCTGGGCTGTGTGCAGTGGTAGCTTCGCACCACCTGAGTGTCACTGAAGAGCTCCAGCACTAAGATGTGTGGCTGCCATGGATTGGTGGGAACCTGGCTTGCCCAGAGTCAGTGTTACCATTGCTCAGTGTTGCCTCATGTGCGCACCTAGAATCAGGGACCCTGCCTGCACCATGCTGAAACAGAGACCCCGCTGGCGTGTGCCAAAAATCAGAGCCCCCTAACGTGTGCCAGGAGTCAGAGTTCCCCTGTGCCTGCAACAAGAATCCAGTATCAGAGTCTCTGTTGCTCTGTGCAGCCTCATGCTGAGAATCAGGGTCCCTGTGTGCACATGCACCAAGTATTGGAGTCACTGGCTCTTATTGTGAATGCACTGGATGTCAGGGATCCCAGGTGCACATGATACAAAACAGAGTCAAGCCACTGGTGCTTAATGCTACCTCACGCTTGGAGAATTGGGGTCCCAGACAGCTTGGGGGACTGGGTTGCACAGTAGCACTATGTCAGCAGGAGGTCCACTCCTGCACTGCAGAAAACAGACTTCTGTGTGTGCTTGCCCAGAATCGAAGTCAGGCGGCACTGCCGCCCTGTGTGGGCTTGGGGTTTGGTTGCCTGTTTGCGGGGAACATATTCCCAGTGTTTGCACACTCCCAGGCTCAAATTCCTGTAGCGGAGCTGCGGCCTGTGCGAGGGATGGGTCTATCAGTTACTATGGCGCTGCCCACGAGCCTGTGGGGAGGAGATAGGCTTTGTGAGTCACAGAAATCTGCAGCCGGGATGTCTGGATTCTTGGTGTCTGTGGGTCTGCAGCTGTTGTCACAGTCTCTGTCCCTAGTGGCTGCAGGGGCCTGCTTTGTGTCTGAGACCAGACTAGGTAGTGCTGAGGCCAGGATCCTAGTCTCAGCAGCTCTGTTTCTCAAGATGGCATGGTCTCTGTGCCTGACCTGGCCACCCCGGAGTGTCCACATTGGGAGCAGAGCTTTGTTGTCTAAGACTGCCCAGTTTGGCAGCCCCTTCAAGTTTTTTGTTTTGATGTAGTCCCATTTGTTTATTTTCTCCTTAATTTCCATTGTCCTAGAAGATGTATCGGTAAAGACATTGCTATGAGAGATGTCTGAGATTTTGGTGCCTAAGGCTTCTTCTAGGACTTTTATGATTTCACATCTTACATTTAAGTCTTTTATCCATTTTGACTTTATTCTTGTGTATGGTGTAAGTTGGTGGTCTAGTTTCAATTTTTTTTGCATGTACTTGTCTAATATTCCCAACACCATTTATTGAAGAGATTGTCTCTGCTCCAATGTATGCTCTTGCTGCCTTTGTCAAATATTAATTGAGCATAGTGAGTTGGGTTGATTTCTTTGATTACAGTGGCTTTGTAATGTAACTTAATATCTGGTATTGTTATTCCTCCAACTTTATTCTTCTTTCTCAAGATTGCTGCAGCTTTTCAGGGTCTTTTATTATTTTTTTTTGTTCCATGTAAATGTTTGGAGTATTTGTTGTAGAATTTTGAAGCATGTTGATATTTTCATGGATATTGCATTGAATTTATAGATTGTTTTGGATAATATGGACATTTTAATGATGTTGATCCTACCAATCCATGAACATAGTATATTCTTCCACTTGTTTATATCTTCCTATATCACTTTTTTCTATGTCCCATAGCTTTAAAGAATACAGTTTTTTTACTTTCTTGATTAAGTTCATTCCTCAGTATCTTAATTTTGTTGTTATAATGGTAAATAGAATTGTTGTTTTAGTTTATATTTCTGAGCATTCACTATTGGTGTATAAAAATGCGATGGATTTCTGGGTGTTAATTTTGTACACTGCTATGTTTCTGAATTCATTTAAGTCTAGTAGTTTTTTGATGGAGTATTTTGGCATTTATATATACAGTATCATGTCATCTGTGAATAATAAGCATTTTACATCCTACTTTCTAACCTAGATGCCTTTTATTTATTTTTTTTGTCTGATACTTATGGCCAGGACTTCCAGTACTATGTTAAATAAGACTGGTGAAAGAGGGCATCCCTGTGTTGTTCCTTTTCTTAAGGGAAATTGTTTTAGTTTTTGATGATTGAGTATGATGTTGGCTGTAGGTTTTTCATGTGTGGTCTTTATTATGTTCAGTATGATCCCTCTATTCCCACTTTGCTGAGAGTTTTTTATCAAGAAAGGTGTTCGATTTTGTCAAATGCTTTCTATGCATCAATTGATATGATCATGTGATTTTGTCATTTAATCTCTTTATGTGATGTATAACATTTATCGATTTGGGAATATTGGATTAGCCTTGCATCCTGGGAATGTATCTCACTTGGTCATTGTGTATGATCTTTTTAATATATTGCTAGATCCGATTTGTTAAAATTATGGAGAGGATTTTAGTGTCTATGTTCATCAGGGATATTGGCCTGATGTTCTCTTTCTTTGTCAAATCTTTGTCTGATTTTGGAATTAGGGTAATGCTGTTCTCATAGAAAGATTTTGGAAGTGTTCCTTCCTCTTGAATTTTTTGAAATAATTTGAAGAGAATAGGTTTTAGTTCTTCTTTGAATGTTTGGTAAAACTCCCCTGTGAAGCCATCTGGTCTGGGGCTTTTGTTTGCTGGGAGTTTTTTTCTACTGCTTCAATTTCATCAGTAGTTATCAGCCTATTTAAGTTTTCTGATTCTTTCTGACTGAATTTTTTAATGTGGCTTTGTAATATAGCTTCAAATCTGGTATTGAGATCTCTCCTAATTTATTCTTCTTTCTCAGGATTGCTGTGGGTACTTGGGGTCTTTTTTTATTCCTGATGAATTTTTGGAGAGTTCTTTCTAGGTCTGTGAAATATGCCGTTGGTGTTGAATCTTTAGATTGCTTTGAGTAGTATGGACATTTTAATGATATTAATTATACCAATCCATGAACATGGTATGTTCTTCCATCTGTTTACGTCTTCCTCTATCTCTTTTCTCAGTGTCTTGTAGTTTTCTGCATATAGGTTGTGTTTTCATTGTCATTTGTTGCCATGATATTTTTTATTTCTTCCCTGACCTCTCTGGTAACTCAGTCGTTGTTTAATAGCATGCTGTTTAGTCTCCATGTGTTTGATTTATTTGGATTGTTTTTATTGTAGTTGATTTCCAGTTTTATGCCACTGTGATCTGAGAAGATGCTTGATATGATTTCTATCTTCTTGAATTTGAAGAGACTTTGCCTATGTCCCAACATATGGTCTATCTTTGAAAATGTCCCATGTGCACTTGAGAAGAATGTATATTCTTTGGCTTTGGGGTGAAATGTTCTGAAATGTCAATTAATTCCATCTGGTCTAGTGAGTCATTTAGAATTGATGTTTCTTTGTTGATTTTTTGTTTAGAGGATTTGTGCAATGGTGATAGTGGGGTACTAAAGTCACCTACTATGATTGTATTGCTGTTAATCTCTCCATTGATACCCTCGAGGAGTTTTTTTATGTATTTAGGTGCTCCTGTATTGGGTGTGTATATGTTTACCAGAGTTATTTGTTCTTGTTGGATTGCTCCCTTTAGTATTATGAAGTGGCCTTCCTTACCTCTGTTATGTCCTTCACTTTGAGATCTAATTTGTCAGATATAAGTATTGCTAACCCAGCTATTTTTTCATTTCCATTCACCTGGAAAACCTTTTTCCATCCCTTCACCCTCAGTCTGTGTGCCTCCTTTTTTCTGAGGTGGGTTTCTTGTAGACAGCAGATATATGGGTCTTGTTTTCTTATCCAATCTGGTACCCTATGTCTTTTGATTGGGGCATTTAATCCATTTACATTTAAAGTTATTATTGATAGGTACTTATTTGTTACCATTTTTATTCTATACCCCTGTGTTCCTTCGCTTCCTACTTTTTTTTTTTTTTTTTTTTTTTTTTTTTTTTTTTTTTTTACAGCAGACCCTTTAGCATTTCTTGCATGGCTGGTTTGGTGGTGATAAATTCCCTTAGTCCTTTTTTGTCTGTGAAGCTCCTGATTTCACCTTCAATTTTGATTGATAGCCTTGCTGGGTACAGTATTCTTAGATTCAGACCCTTCCTTTGCATGACTTTGTATATTTCATTCCATTCCCTTCTGGCCTGATGAGTTTCTGTTGAGAAATCAGTTGCTAGTCTGATGGGGGTTCATTTGTATGTAGCTTTCTGTCTCTCTCTGGCCGCTTTTAAGATTCTTACTTTGTCGTTGGTGTTTGCCAATTTAATTATAATGTGTCTTGGCGTCGGTCTTTTGGGGTTCATTTTGCTTGGGACTCTATTCATTTTGCTTGAGCTTCTTGGATTTGTGTGGGTTTTTCTTCCCCTATCAGGAAAGTTTTCTGTCATTATTTCTTCAAACAAGTTTTCTATTCCTTGCTCAGTCTCCTCTCCTTCTGGAACACCTATTATCCTGATGTTGTTTTGTTTTGTGTTGTCCCGAAGTTCCCTTAGGCTCTCCTCATGCTTTCTAATTTTTGTTTCTAGAAGCTGTTGTACTTGGGTATTTTTTTTCATCTTTTCTTCTAGCTCACTGATGCGGTCCTCTGCTTCTTCTAGTCTACTCTTGATGCTTTCTATTGAGTTCTTTACAGCAGTGATGTCATTTTTCATTTCTTCTTGGTTATTCTTCATTTCCTCTTGGTTCTTACTCATATTGTCGAATTTGTCTTCCATTCTTTTCAGCCACCTTATGACCATTTCTCTGAATTCTTTCTCTGATAGGTTGCTTGCCTCTAATTCATTTACTTCCTTTTCTGGTGATGTCTGCTTTTCTTTCATATGCATGCTGTTTCTTTGTCTCCCCATGGTCTCTCTTCTCCGGATGTCTGGTTATGTAGTTCTCTCTCTCCGGCATTGATTTAAAGGTACAAAATACAACACAACCAGGTACAACACACAAGGCAGTGAACAGAAATGTATTCATGATGTTAATAACCTCCAATAAAGGTGACCACCAGAGAAAGGCACATTAGGGGATAGGAGAGAAAGAAGAAGAGAGAAAAAAAAAGAGTGTCAAAATGAAATTGGAAAAAGGAAAAAAAAAGTAAGAGAGACAAGAATGAGACTAAGAGAGAAAAGGGGAACAAACTATATATATGGGGAGTAAACTCCAATAAAACAACCACTAATCCCAGCAAATGCCAGCAACAAGAACCTGGAGATTAATGCAAACTACAACACCAACTAACATCAAGCGAGGCAAGGGAAAACAGAAGTAAAAACCAAACAAAAACAAAGTAAACAAAAAAACAAACAAACAAAAGACTAAGCAAAACAATCTCACAAAAAAGCATAAAAATTTGATATAATCAACATTCAAGCAAACACAACAAAAGGACAGAGAGAAAAACAATATTTTTGATAGTTAAGACAGCAAAGAGAGAGGTGTGTATGGACTTGGAGCAGGGGATTGGAAATTAGATATATAAGTAGGGTGAAATTTTAGCAGGGGATAAACAGAAAGAATAGGGAAAATCTAAAGCAGGAAATGGTTAAGATAAACAGGACACCAAAAGGGGAAAGGTTAGGAAGAGAGTGATGGCATAAAGGTAGAGTTGAGATAGGGTAAAACGATGCTAAAGGAAAGATGAAAATAGAATGTAGAACACTAATCCCAAAGTAAAATAAAGAGAAAATAAAATGACACTTAAAAAAAAAAGGTGAAATAGTAGTAGTAATAATGCTGATTGAAAATAAAAATGTAATAATTTAAAAGTAAAATCAAGTGAGGAAAAATGAAAAAAAGAAAAAAAATAGTTTCTTAATTAAAAGATGCAAAAAATGAAAATAACAAAATAAAAATAAAAAATAAAAATAAAAAAATAAAATGTGCAGTAGTGAAGGTCATTCACTTCCTCTATTGTTCTGTTTGGCATGCCTGTTTCCCAGTCAGGACAGTATTGCAGTTTTTTTGCATTCCACTGCTCCTCAGTGTTGTAAGCCAGTCCTGATTTTTAGGCAGGCTGTGTCTTAATTTCTTGTATTCCTTTATTTTTGATTATACAAGAGTCAATTTGTGATTCAGCCCCTGGGTGGCAAGTGTTTCTGGATTGACTTCTGAGTCTCTATGGCCTCTCTAGCCTTCTTTCTCTGTGGCACTCAATACCAGTTTGTGGACGCGGGTTGCCTCAGAGCTGGCTCTCCGATGGTCATTCTCTGCTACAATCCCCAGGTTCCAGAAAAACAACTTCCCCCTGCAGTCTTCCAGGGCGTCCCCAACTCGGGATCCTTGCTTAGTAATCAGAAGCAAGAAAATGAAGAGCATAAAGCCCAAGTTTGAGAGCAATGTTTCTGCGCGCACGCAAATCCAAGCAGCCTGCACACCTTTAAAACTCCCAGGCTGTCCCTCCGCGTCAGATCAAAATGGGCTGCCCTTTAGAGATCCCTTCTGTTAGCAGCTCTGAGGACTCCCTTCCACATTCATGGATCACGCCAGCCCCAACAGCCATGGACGTTTCTAGGCACAGACTTCCCGGTCCTCCAGCTCCCGCAGTGCGTGTGTCTTTTTCTCCCGCCGGGTCCAGAGACCTCACCTTATCCCTGGCGAAATCTGACCTTTCCATGGTGGAGTGAAGAGCTCCTTTGACTCTGTGTGTTTGTGCCAACTGGGGACAGGTGTTCTGGGGCTCCCAGCTGTTCGGTGCTTGTTGCAGTTGTGGATTTTCAGGCTTCCGATAAGATCCACTTTCCCCTTCAAGATGGCGAGGTTTCCCCATCTGAGTCAGTCAATTATTTCTATTTTAAAGGCTATCCTACCTTTCACAGCTACTTGAAATCAAATTCTTGGTATTTCAACACTGCACTAGAGATATTAAGGTTCTACAAACGTTTTCGAAGTGTTTCAGACACATTCGTAGATATTTTTCAGGTCTGTTATTTTGAGTTATGAGAGTCTTCACATTTTCATACTGGTATGTCACCCCATGAAAATGCAAGTTTAAGTAGTAAACCAACCTTCTTTCAAATATGCCAACACATTCAGACTGAATTATACATGTGGCCAGTATCCAACTCAGTTCTCTGCTCTTTGAAGATGATATTCCAATGATGAAACACTGTCTTTCAGATATTAAGGCTCTATGAACATGTATTGCCTACTATTTCAGGCAGCTTCCTAAATATTTCCCTAGTCTTTCATTGTGAATTCTGAGTGTATGATTTACATTTGTTCAGTGATTCAATCTCATTCATTGTGAATTCCAAGTGTTTATACAGCGTTTTGCCAAATATACGAGCTCTTTAATTGTAAATTATTACTACTTTGAATACTAGCTTGACTATCATTTTTTATTTCTAAGCGTTTTGAATACTTTTATACTGTTATATCAGCTCTATGAAAAGGAATTCATTTTCACCAATTTTCTCCCTAAAACGCCAACTCATTTAGACTGAATTATAAAGGTAAACAGTATCACACTGACTTCTCTGCTCTTTGAACACAATTTCCCAGTGACTAAACAGTGTCCTTCGGATAATAAGGCTCTATGAACATGCATTCCTACTCTTTCAGGCACCTTCCTAAATAATTCCCTAGTCCTTTCTTTGTGAATTCTCAGTGTTTGATTCTCTTTTATCCAATGATTCAAGCTCATTCATTGTGAATTCCAAGTGTTCATATAGCGTTTCTCCATATATACCATATTTTCCGGCGTATAAGACGACTGAGCGTATAAAACTACCCCCAATTTTTCCAGTTAAAATATAGAGTTTGGGATATACCTGTCCTGTACGATGACACCCGGAGTATAAGACGATCCCTGACTTTTGAGAAGATTTTCCTGGGTTAAAAAGTTGTCTTATACGCCGGAAAATACAGTACCTGCTCTATAAATGTAAATTATTTCTATTTTAAGGCCTATCCTACCTTTCACAGCTCTTTGAATTCTAATTCTTGGTATTTCAACACTGCACTAGAGATATTAAGGTTCTACAAAAGTTTTCCATGTGTTTCAGACACATTCCTAGATATTTTCCTAATCTGTTATTTATTAAAAAATTTTTATTGATTATGGTATCACATAATTGTCCCCATCCCCCCCATTCCCATCCCAAACCCCTCCTCACGTATGCCCCCCACCCCCTGTTGTCCGTGACCACTGGTTAGGCTTATATGCATGCATGCAAGTCCTTTGGTTGATCTCTCCCCTTTCCCCCACCCTCCCCTACCTTCCCTCTGAGGTTTGACAGTCTGTTCAATGCTTCCCTGTCTCCGGGTCTGTTTTTGTTCATCAGTTTATGTTGTTCATTATTTCCCCTAGATGTGTGAGATCATGTGATACTAGAAATACACTTATAAGAACCGAAAATGAGACAAGACATAATGGTTATGCTGAGAGGCAAATGAATCCATCTGTAGTGAGTTTCTTTCTAGTCCAACAGTTCTTTTAAGTCCCAATTTCAATATCAAACAGTTCCTTAAGTGTACATGTCAGCAATGATATTTCAGTTCTGGATGGTGGACAAATTGTGGTGATGCAGGTCTGACCGTCTCTGGTTTGGTCCTGGGAATCCTTCAGCAACACACAACTGCTGTCTGCTAGTATGGCAAGGCGTCGTCAGTGTCTCCCATGTCTGGACTGTTTCTCTTCTGTCTTCATGGCTGGAGCAGTCCTGTCAATTCCTCTCTGTTGCAGGAATCCACATGGTCTCGGAGTTGTTTTCTGAAAATATACAAACATATTCTCGACCAAAAGTTAATAAATGGATATTGTTCTATAAAGTTGACTTGGGATCCTTTTTCATTTTTTGCCCAAACGATTTTCCTCTGGCTTGTTTTGACACCATGTGTGTTTTTCATGGGTGTCTTGCTGTTAGCATTACAAAGGAAAATTAATTTTCTAAAGTAAAAATTTTCTAGATGTAATTTACTTATAGGATATTTTTCCTTACATGATATTCTTCTACTATACCCCCTTTTTTATTTAAATATTAGGAGGCTTTGAAAATTTTACAATGTAGTCTTGATAGCTTTTAAATTTTAATTTTTTGCACAAAAATATGACTGCTTTAGGTTCATTACATGTTACTCAATTTTATCATGAGATGAACTACCAATAAAAATTTTAGTTAACACTTTAGGAACAGCTTTTTGTCCAGTACAATTAATTTTTCTAGAATATTCACTTATTTCAATTAGCCAATTTAAATTAGCCTGAAAACTTGACTACTATTTTACTGTCAAATTTAATACCCTAACAACAATCTTATTTTACCCTGTAAATATTAGTGGAAAGGATTATTTGCCTTCTTGAGTAGGCCCTGAGCATCCCTGGTGCTAGGCTGGATTTAGATATCAAAAACCCACTTCCCCACATCATGGGTACAAGACAACTCAAATAAGTCTTGTTGCAGTGAGAGGACAGCTGCTGTCGTCCAAGTCTCTCTCTGTTACCCAGGTCCCGATTTGAGCTGGGTATGGGAAGTTAAGCAGCCAAGGGGGCAGTAGACTTCCCTCAGAAGGGGTGAGGGTTCAGACTTCTGCAAAGTTGGGGGGGGATGAAGTTCTGTGCCCCACCTCTGTTGACCTCCAAGTTCTCTCCTGATTGCCCCTCTGTGACTGTGCCTGTCTTAGGTTGTTCCTTATATGAGGAATCTCACCCATCTCTGGCTAACCAGCCATCCTCCGGGGCCAAGCAGGGTGATGTGAGGTTCATTTCTGTCTCCTTGGTAGCCTATGCCCCCGTGGCTTCCACGCCCAGCACCTGCCTTGGGATCCCCTCGCCTGCTGGTGGAGCCCTAGCACTGATCACATATCTTGGTGAACCCAGGTTTCTTCTCCAGGGAGGGCCCAGCTCACCCCACTGGGCAAGAGATGGATCCATGGTACCAGTCATCACATGGCTTCAACCTCGACATGAACATAAAGCTCAGGCAACAGCTGTGGGCAATTGGATTGTGAGAAGAGGGTCCTTGGCCAAAAGGGCAAGAGGGACCAATATAGAATGTTCAGGTGCCTTCCCAGGTGACCCTCTACACAATGGAAGGGATTAAATCCTTTCATGTCCTTTTAAATTGCTTCCAGACATTCAAAGAGTTAGTTTGTAAGTTTGCTTGGGATAATTGTATATTATGCTGTTGTAATTCTAAAATATCAAGAGATGTGTTACCTTTGTCTCCTAGCACCAAAAAGATAATTTTTTATTGATCCCCAATGGTGTGAGGTACTATTATAGGTAATGGGGGTAACACAAATCTGGGACAAATTTTAATGACATTGTAGAATAATATCATGTAAGGATATTCTTTGGTCTAGGCCATGGCAATTCCATTTCAAACTGGCTGTCCATTTCTTTTTGTATAGACAAGGTCTTAGTTACATTTTCTGCACCTCTCCCAGGGGCAAGTAGTGATAGTAGTGATACCCTTTCTTTGGTGTCCCCACAAGCCAGAAACCTCTCTTTAATTCTACACTCAAAGGGGCAGTGTTTTGATTTTGTGTCATACAATAGGGAAGTTGGGTGGACACTCCTATGTAATTATACTTTCTTGCACCACCCATGGTCCTCCTGGATGACCAAGGAGTTTGGTATTATTGGTGACTACATTAGGCGGGGGATCAGCCCAAGTAAGGAGTCTTACCCATGAAGGGTCAGGAGCCTAAGTACAAAATACTTCCCCATTATCCCCAGGTAATATTACCATACATCTGATGATTGCTATCATGGCTAGAAAAGCGTTCTCAGGCATTCCTGGGTTTCTAGTTACCTCACAATTTCTTCCCTGAGGTTTGACGTTCTGATTGATGTTTCTCTGTCTCTGGGTCTATTTTTTTTCTATCAGTTTATGTTGTTCACTATATTCCACAAATGAGTGAGATCGTGTGATATTTATCTTTCTCTGCCTGGCTTATTTCACTAAGCATAATGTTCTCCATCTCCATCCATGTTGTTGCAAATGGTAAGAATTCCTTCTTTTTTTACCACAGCGTAGTATTCCATTGTCTAGATGTACCACGGTTTTTAAATCCACTCAACTGCTGATGGGCACTTAGGCTGTTTCCAAATCTTAGCTATGGTGAATTGTGCTGCTATGAACATAGGGGTGCATATATTCTTTCTGATTGATGTTTCTAGTTTCTTGGGATATATTCCTAGAAGTGGGATCACTGGGTCAAATGGGAGTTTTTGAGGAAACTCCATACTGTTCTCGACAGTGGCTGCACCAGTCTGCATTCCCACCTGCAGAGAACGAGGGTTCCTTTTTCTCCGCATCCTTGCCAGCACTTGTCGTTTGTTGATTTGTTGTTGATTGCCATTCTGACAGGTGTGAGATGGTACTGCATTGTCCTTTGGATTTGCATCTCTCAGATGATTAGTGACTTTGAGCAGGTTTTCATATGTCTCTTGGCCTTCCTTCTGTCTTCTTTCAAAAAGTGTCTATTTAGATCAGTTGCCCATTTTTTGACTGGGTTGTTTATCTTCTTTTTGTTAAACATGAGTTCCCTGTAAATGTTGGAGATTAAACCCTTATCATTGATATCATTGGCAAATATGTTCTCCCATG
The DNA here is from genome assembly GCA_025583905.1 of Ia io. Classification (NCBI taxonomy): domain Eukaryota; kingdom Metazoa; phylum Chordata; class Mammalia; order Chiroptera; family Vespertilionidae; genus Ia; species Ia io. The sequence continues at coordinate 4,344,687 of JAJQQW010000019.1, read as the reverse complement.
CAGTGGGCTTTCTTGTTGTTTTATTGATGGTTTCCTTTGTTGTATAAAAGCTTTTTATTTTGATGTAGTCCCATTTGTTTATTTTCTCTTTATTTTCCATTGCCCTAGGGGCAGTATCATTGAAGAAATTGCTTTGGCATATGTCAGATATTTTTTTACCTACAGATTGCTCTAGTATTTTTATGGTTTAACGTCTTATGTTTAAGTCCTTGATCCATTTTGAGTTTATTTTTGTGTATGGTGTAAGTTGGTGGTCTAGTTTCATTTTTTTCATGTATCTGTCCAATTTTCCCAACACCATTTTTTGAAGAGACTGTCTTGACTCCATCCTATGTTCATGCCTCCTTTGTCAAATATTAATTGAGCATAGCGATTTGGATCGATTTCTGGGTTCTCTATTCTATTCCATTGATCTATATGTCTGTTCTTGTGCCAATACCAGGCAGTTTTGAGAACAGTGGCTTTGTAATATAGCTTGATATCTGGTATTGTGATCCCTCCTATGTTGTTCTTCTTTCTCAGGATTGCTGTATCTATTTGTGGTCTTTTTTTATTCCAGATGAATTTTTGGAATGTTCTTTCTAGGTCTGTGAAATATGCCATTGGTATTTTAATGGGAAGTGCATTGAATTTATAGATTGCTTTGGGTAGTATGGACATTTTGATTATGTTGATTTTACCAGTCCATGAACATGGTATGTTCTTCCATTTCTTTATGTCTTCCTCTATCTCTTTTTTCATTGTTGTGTAGTTTTCTGCATCTAGATCTTTTACTTCCTTAGTTAAGTTTATTCCTAGGAATCTTAATTTTTTTGGTGTGATGGTAAATGGGATTGCATTTTTAGTCTCTCTTTCTGTAAGTTCATTATTGGTGTATAGAAATGCCATAGATTTCTTGGCATTAATTTTGTATTCTGCTACACTGCCAAATTCATTTATTAAGTCTAATATTTTTTTGATGGCGTCTTTAGGGTTTTCTATGTACAGTATCATGTCATCTGCAAATAAGTGCAGTTTTACTTCTTGGATACCTTTTATTTCTTATTCTTGTCTGATTGCAATGGCTAGTACTTCCAGCATTATGTTGAACAGGAGTGGTGAGAGTGGGCATCCCTGTCTTGTTCCTGTTCTTAGGGGAAATGGTTTTAGTTTTTGCCCACTGAGTATGATGTTGGCTGTGGGTTTGTCATATATGGCTTTTATTATGTTGGGGTATGATCCTTCTATTCCCACATTGCTGAGAGTTTTTATCAAGAAAGGGTGTTGGATTTTGTGAAATGCTTTTTCTGCATCAATTGATATGACTATATGATTTTTATCTCTCAGTTTGTTTATGTGATGTATCACGTTTATTGATTTGTGAATATTGTACCATCTTTGCATCCCCGGGATAAATCCTACTTGGTCATGGTGTATGATCTTTCTGATGTATTGCTGGATCCGATTTGCTAGAATTTTGTAGAGGATTTTGGTATCTGTGTTCATGAGGGATATTGGCCTGTAATTCTCTTTCATTGTGTTATCTTTATCTGGTTTTGGTATTAGGGTGATGCTGGCTTCATAGAAGGAGCTTGGAAGTATTCCTTCCTCTTGAATTTTCTAGGATAGTCTGAGGAGGACAGGTTTTAGTTCTTCCTTGAATGTTTGGTAAAACTCCCATGTGAAGCCATTTGGCCCCTGGCTTTTGTTTGCTAGAAGCTTTTTGATGACTGCTTCACTTTCTTCCATAGTTATCAGCCTATTGAGATTTTTAGTATCTTCCTGAGTAAGTATTGGGCGGTTGTATTTTTCTAGGAATGTGTCCATTTCTTCCAGGTTGTATAGTTTGTTAGAATAGAGTTGTTCATAGTATTTTTAAATAATCCTTTGTATTTCTGTGGGGTCTGTTGTTATTTCTCCTCTTTCAGTTCTGATTTTGTTTATTTGGGTCCTCTCTCTTTGCTTTTTTGGTGAGCCTGTCTAGAGGTTCATCAATCTTGTTTATCCTTTCAAAGAACCAGCTCTTGGTTTTATTGATCTTTTGTATTGTTTTTTTGGTCTCTATGTCATTAATTTCTGCTCTGATCTTTATTATTTCCCTCCTTCTGCTCACTGTGGGCTTTTCTTGCTGCTCTCTTTCTAATGCTTTGAGTTGTTGAGTTAGATGAGTTATTACCATTTTTTTCTTGGTTTTTTTGAGGTAGGCCTGTAGAGCTATAAATTTTCCTCTCAGGACTGCTTTCATTGTGTCCCATAGTATTTGCATTGTTGTGTTTTTATTGTCATTAGTCTCCAGGATGTTTTTAATTTCTTCTTTGATCTCATTGTTAACCCAGTCAATGTTTAATAGCATGTTATTCAGCTTCCAAGTGTTTGAATTTTTTGGAATGTTTTTATTGTAGTTTATTTCTAATATTATGCCATTCTGGTCTGAGAAAATGCTTGATATGTTTTTAAATCTGGGGAGACTTTGTTTGTGACCCAATATGTGGTATATTTTTGAAAATGTCTCATGTTCACTTGATAAGAATGTATATTTCGTGGCTTTGGGGTGAAATGCTCCGAAGATGTCAATTAGGTCCATCTTATCTAGTGAGTCATAGAATTGCTTTTGCTTTGCTGATTTTTTGTCTAGATGATTTATCCAGTGATGTCAGTGGTGTATTAAAGTCCCCTACTATGATTGTATTGTTGTCAATCTCTCCCTTGATATCCTCCAGGAATTTCTTTTTTTTAATGTATTTGGGTGCTCCTGCATTGGGTGCAATATGTTTATCAGGGTTATATCCTCTTGTTGTATCGATCCCTTTATTATTATGAGGTGACCTTATCTCTTGTTATGGCCTTTATTTTGAGGTCTATTTTGTCAGAAATAAGTACTGCTACCGCAGCTTTTTTTTTCATTTCCATTTTCCTGAAAGATGTTTTCCCATCCCTTCACTTTAAATCTGTATGAGTCCTTTTTTCTGAGGTGGGTCTCTTGTAGACAGAATATGTATGGGTCGGTTTTTTTCCCCCATTCAGCCACTCGATGTCTTTTGATTGGAGCATTTAGTCTGTTTACGTTTAAAGTTATTATTGAAAGGTACTTGTTTGTAGCCATTTTTTTATTTTTTGAAGCTGTGTTCCTTCTCACCTTTTTATTTCTTCTTTTTACACCAGTCCCTTTAGCATTTCTTGCATTGCTGGTTTGGTAGTGATAAACTCCCTTAGCATTTTTTTAAATTATTATTTATTTTTTTGTCTGTGAAGCTCCTTATTTTCCCTTCAATTTTTTTAAAAATATTTTTTATTGATTTTTTACAGAGAGGAAGAGAGAGGGATAGAGTGCTAGAAACATCGATGAGAGAGAAACATCGATCAGCTGCCTCTTGAACACCCCCCCCACTGGGGATGTGCCCGCAACCAAGGTACATGCCCTTGACTGGAATCGAACCTGGGTCCCTTGAGTCCACAGACCGATGCTCTATCCACTGAGCCAAACTGATTTCGGCTCAATTTTGAATGATAACCTTGCTGGATAGAGTATTCTTGGATTCAGTCCTTTGGTTTGCATCACTTTGTAGATTTCCTTCCATTCTTTTCTGGCCTCATGTGTTTCTGTTGAGAAATCATTTGATAATCTAATGGGAGTTCCCTTGTATATAACTTTCTGTCTCTCTCTTGTAGCCTTTAAGATTCTCTCTTTGTCCTGAATGTTTGCTATCATAATTATGATGTGTCTTCGTGTGGGTCTTTTCAGGTTCATCCTGTTTGGGACTCTCTGAGCTTGTGTGACTTTTTTCTTTGCCACACCAGGGAAGTTTTCTGACATTATTTCTTCAAATATTTCTTCTAACCCTTGTTCTTCTTCCTGTTGTTCTGGCACCCCTATTATTCGTATGTTTCTTTGTTTCATGTTGTCCCATAGCTCCCTTAAGCTCTCCTCCTGTCTTTTAATTTTTTTTCTCCAATTGCAATTCAGTTTGGCTGTGTTTTGCTTCCCTGTTTTCTAGTTCACTAATTCGGTCCTCTGCTTCTCCTAGTCTACTGTTGAAACTTTCCATGGTGTTTTGTATTGCAGCTATATCACTCTTCATTTCTTCTTGATTCTTACATAAGTTGTTAATTTTTTCATCCATTTTTTCTTGACTCTTGTATAAGGTGTTAATTTTTTCTTCCATCTGATTTATGAACTCTATGACCCTTATTCTGAATTATTTTTCTGACATTGTGCATGCCTCTGTTTCACTTAGCTACTTTTTGGTGTTTCCTCCTTTTCTTTCCTTTGGGAGTGTCTTTGTCTACCTATTGATGGTCTTACTGACTGATCTAGATGTCGAGCTGTGCAGGGGCTACTCCTTGGGTGGCAGTAGCTTCTCTGGCTGCAGTTGCTCCTTGGGCAGTTACAGTAGCTGCTGCTTCTCATTTGGCAGCGGTTCCTCTGGTGGGTATTGTTCACAGTAGTGGTGCCTCCTCTGTCTGGTGGGGGAGGCTGTTCTTATAGCTGCTGTTCCTTGGATGGAGGTGGGCTGATTATGAGGTTGCTGTTGAACTGGCTGCTCCCACAGCTGCTGCTCCTTGGACAGGGGCAGGCCACATGAATCTGTTGCTCTTAGGTCTGTAGCGGGTTGCTCATGGGTCTGCTGCTCCTTGGACAGGAGCAGGCTGCTCATGTGTCTGCTGTTCACGTGGTTGCAGTGCCCTGGGCTAAAGCGTTGCTCCGGTCGGAGGGGAACCTGCTTCCGAACTCACAGGAGCCTGCACCCTGGGCAGCTGGAGCCTCGTTGACCATGGGATCACAGCCTAGATAGCGTGTCCCTGGCTCCCCTTTTACTCCTCACTCACTCATGCTCTTTCCCTCACTTCTGCATTCTTCTTGCCTCTGTAGTTGGGTCTGGGGTGTTGTTGACCCTTTCGTGGATGGAGTTTCCTCTCCAGGTGTCTGGTTATGTGGCTTGTTCTCAAGCCCCTTGGCCTGACTGGATAAAATTCACCTCAACAATACACAACACCAAGGGAACTAAGCACAAATGTATGCACGACACCAATAACCCCAATATAAGTGACCACCTGAGAAAAGAGAGATAGGGCAGAGAAAAGAGAGCACAAAATGCTATGGAAGACAGAGAAAAAGATATGGGATAAAAGAGAAAGGAATAAGAGGATTGGGGCAGAATCTGTAGAGGCTGAGCTTATATAGTGAAAATAAGATTAAGAATTGGATGAATATGGGGAGGACCTCAATTTAGTATTAAGGAAGTAGAAAGGGAATAAGTGGATGAGACAAAAGAGAATGAGAAGAAAAAATAATAAATTTACAAAAATTTATTTTAAAAATGGTATAAAAATTAAAAATAGCAAATAAAAAATAGTGATGAAAAATAATGCGATCAGAAATTTAAAAAAGCAACAAACCAAAACAGTAAAACAAAGAAGAAAAGAAGAAAGAAAGAAAAAAAGAAAGAAAGAAAAAAGGGATAATGAAAATAAAAGGGAAAAAAAGTGGAGTGTCTTCCTTTGTCTGCCTTATGATTCCATTCGTCTGTACTGTACTGTTTGTCAGTTTCGGTTGCTGGGGCTAAAGATTACTCTTTAGGCCCATCCTGTGTCCTCAGGGAGTATTCAGATTCCTTGTATTACTCAAGGTGTGATCTGGGTGTGGCTATATTGGTTGCCTGGAGACTGGAGGAAGGGACTATCTCTCAGGAGAAAATGGCGATCAGGGTTTAGATATGACTCAGTTCTAGACCTGCCACCACCTCCCCTGGACCGCCGCCTACTATCCCCAGATTCCACAAGCCCACACCTTCTCCCGCACCTCAGCCAGGGGTAAGTGTCTGTATCCGAAAGGTCCCATGAACCAGGTTCAGTGGGGAAAGGCACAGGCCCCAGTGCGAGGAGGGACCGTGTCCCCGCGAGCTCCTCTTTTGCCAGCACTTGCGGTCCGGCCAGCCTTTCAGAGCTGCCTCAGCTCAGATCCAAAATCCAGACTCCAAGGTCCAAAATCCCCTAACTCCCTCAGTTCCATGGCCCCTATTTTACTTTTTTCACAGACAGATGCTTTGCCTGTCCTCAGGGACACGGCCCGGCACCCTGTAGATTCCCTCTGCCCCTCTGGCCACAAAGGCTTGGCAGCTTCTCCTGCCAGGATCCTCGATATTGCCTTTATCCAGGGACCTCTGCCCTTCCCGGGTGCAAACTATCTCACCAGCTGTGTCTCCTCGCCAAATTTGGGCTGAATTCCACTCGTTTCAGCTGCTCACTCTACCTGCTCCGGGACAAGGCTCAGGACACATCTGTCTATTCTGCTGCCATCTTTTCTTTCAGGCTAATTTAAATTGGCTAATTGAAATAAGCAAATATTCTAGAAAATCAATTGTACTGGACAAAAAGCTGTTCCTAAAGTGTTAACTAAAATTTTTATTGGTAGTACATCTCATGGTAAAATTGTGTAACATGTAATGAACCTAAAGCAGTCATATTTTAGTGCAAAAAATTAAAATTTAAAAGCTATCAAGACTACATTATAAAATTTCCAAAAGCCTCCTAATATTTAAATAAAAAAGGGGGGATAGTAGAAGAATATCATGTAAGGAAAAATATCCTGTAGGTAAATTACATCTAGAAAATTTTTACTTTAGAAAATTAACTTTCATTTGTAATGCTAACCGCAAGACACCCATGTAAAACATACATGGTGTCAAAACAAGCCAAAGGTAAATCGTTTGGGCAAAAAATGAAAAAGTATCGCAAGTCAAATTTATAGAAAAGATTCCTTTATTAACTTTTGGTCGAGAATATGTTTGTATATTTTCAGAAAACAACTCCAAGACCATGTGGATTCCTGCAACAGAGAGGAATTGACAGGACTGCTCCAGCAATGAAGACATAAGAGAAACAGTCCAGAGATGGAAGACGCTGATGATGCCTTGCCATACTAGCAGTCAGCAGCTGTGTGCCACTACAGGTTGCCCAGGACCAAACCAGAGAGGGCCGGACCTGCATTACCACCATTTGTCCACTATCCAGAACTGAAATATCATTGCTGACATGTACACATAAGGAACTGTTTGACATTGAAATTGGGACTCAAAAGAACTGTTGGACCAGAAAGAAACTCACTATAGACTGATGCATTTGCCTCTCAGCAAAACCATTATTGCTTGTTTCATTTTTGGTTCTTATAAGTGTATTTCTAGTATCACATGAGCTCACTCGTCTAGGGGAAATGATGAACAACATAGACTGATGAACAAGAACATACCTGGAGACAGGGAAGCATCGATAAAACTGTCGGACCTCAGAGGGAAGGTAGGGGAGGGTGGGGATAAGGGAGAGAGATAAACCAAGAGACTTGTGTGCATGCATATGAGCCTAACCAGTGGTCACGATAACAGGGGGATGGGGCCATGCGTGGGGAGGGCTTTGGGATGGGAATGGGGGGGATGAGGACAAATATGTGATACCTTAATCAATACAGAAATTAAAAAAATTCTCAGTGTTGGATTCTCTTTTGTCCAGTGATTCAGGCTCCTTCATTGTGAATTCCAAGTGTATATATAGCATTTTTCCATATATACCTGCTCTATAAATATGAATTATTTCTATTTTAAAGACTATCCTACCTTTCACAGCTCTTTGAATTCAAATTCTTGGTATTTCAGCACTGCACTAGAGATACTAAGGTTCTACAAATGTTTTCCAAGTGTTTCAGACACATAGCTAGATATTTTCCTGGTCTGTTATTTTGAGTTTTGAGATTTTTCACATTTTCATACATGTATGTCAGCTCCATGAAAATGCAAGTTTAAGTAGTAAACCAACCTTCTTTCAAATACGCCAACACAATCAGACCAAATTATACATGTAGCCAGTATCCAACTCAGTTCTCTGCTCTTTGAACATGATATTCCAATGATGAAACACTGTCTTTCAGATATTAAGGCTCTATGAACATGTATTGCCTACTATTTCAGGCAGCTTTCTAAATATTTCCCTAGTCTTTCATTGTGAATTCTGAGTATTTGATTCACATTTGTTCAGTGATTCAAGCTCATTCATTGTGAATTCCAAGTGTTTATACAGCGTTTTGCCAAATATATGAGCTCTTTAATTGTAAATTATTACTACCTTGAACACTAGCTTGACTATCATTTTTTATTTCTAAGCGTTTTGAATACTTTTATACTGTTATATCAACTCTATGAAAAGGAATTCATTTTCACCAATTTTCTCCCTAAAACGCCAACTCATTTAGACTGAATTATAAAGGTAAACAGTATCACACTGACTTCTCTGCTCTTTGAACATAATTTCCCGGTGACTAAACAGTGTCCTTCGGATAATAAGGCTCTATGAACATGCATTCCTACTCTTTCAGGCACCTTCCTAAATAATTCCCTAGTCTTTCTTTGTGAATTCTCAGTGTTTGATTCACTTTTCTCCAGTGATTCAAACTCATTCTTTGTGAATTCCAAGTGTTCATACAGAGTTTTTCCATATATACCCGCTCTATAAATGCAAATTATTTCTATTTTAAAGACTATCCTACTTTTCACAGCTCTTTGAATTCAAATTCTTGGTATTTCAACACTGCACTAGAGATATTAAGGTTCAACAAATGTTTTCCATGTGTTTTAGACACATTCCTAGACATTTTCCTGGTCTGTTATTTTGAGTTCTGAGAGTTTTCACATTTTCATACAGGTATGTCATCCCCATGAAAATGAAAGTTTAAGTAGAGTTAGAGTTAGGGTTAGGATTAGGGCTAGGGCTAGGGTTTGGGCTCAGGATAGGATTAGGGGTAGGGCTAGGTTTAGAGTTCAGGTTAGGGTTATGGAGTATTAACATTTGGAATTCACAATGAATGAGCTTCAATCACTGGACAAAAGTGAATGTAACACTAAGAATTCACAACGACAGACTAGGGAAATGTTTAGGAATGTGTTTCATACACTAGGAATACATGTTCAAATAGATTTAATATCTGAACAACACAATTTTGTCACTGGGAAATCGTGTTCAAAGAGCTGAGAAGTGAGTGCGATACTTTTTACATTTATTTCTCCCTTCAAAATGAGTTGGCGTTTTTGGAAGAAAGTTGGTGAAACTTTTAAATACTCATTTTAATAGAGCTATATAACTGTATGAAAGTATTTAAAACTCTAAGAAATCAAAATGATGGTTAGGCTAGTGTTCAAAGTAGTAATAATGTACCTTTAAAAAGCTGGTATGATACCTGTAATAAAATGTTAAAAATCTCAGAGCTCAAATAACAACCAGGGGAATGTGTACGAGTGTTTCTAAAACACTTCGAATACATTGTAGAACCTTAACTTCTCTACTGAATGTTGAAATACTGAGAATTTGTATTCAAAGCACTATGAAAGGTAGGATAGTCTTTCAAATGGTAATAATTGTTATTTAAAGTGCTCGTATATAAGTAAAAATGCTGGTTAAACACTTGGAATTCACAAAGAATGAGCTTGAAACACTGGAAGGAATTGAATCAAACTCCGGAAATTCACAAACATAATCTAGGTTAATGTCTAAGAACGTGCTTGAAACACTAGGAATACATCAACAAAGTGCCTTAATATCTGTAACACATTGTTTTATGACAGGGTAATCATGTTCAAAGAGCAGAGAACCAAGTTGGATACTGGTTACATTTATATTTCAGTGCTAATGCGTTCGCGTTTTTGAAAGAATTTTGGTTAAGCATTTAAACCGGAAGTGATGATGTCATCAAGTGGGAGGTGCCCCGTGGGCAGGCTCAAGTGCTCAGGTGGTAATGGTTTGGGCCATGGGACATGCTGGCAGTGCTGATGTCAGTAAGGTTAGTACTAGGGTTAGGTTTAGGGTTAGGGTTAGGACTAGGATTAGGGCTAGGGTTAGGGTTAGGATTAGGTATAGGGCTAGGGGTCAGGCTTATGTTAGGGTAATGGTTAGGGTTTGGGAAAGGTTTAGGGTTAGGGTTCAGTTTAGGGTTACGGTGTATTGACATTTGGAATTCACAATGAATGAGCTTCAATCACTGGACAAAAGTGAATGTAACACTGAGAATTCACAACCACAGACTAGGAAAATATTTAGGAATGTGCTTCTTACACTAGGAATACATGTTCAAATAGATTTAATATCTGAATGACACAATTTTGTCACTGGGAAATGGTGTTCAAAGAGCTGAGAACTGAGTGCGATACTGTTTACATTTAATTTTCCTGTCAAAATGAGTAGGTGTGTTGAAACCGGTTTGGCTCAGTGGATAGAGCATCGGCCTGCGGACTCAAGGGTCCCAGGTTCGATTCCGGTCAAGGGCATGTACCTTGGTTGCAGGCACATCCCCAGTGGAGGGTGTGCAGGAGGCAGCTGATCGATGTTTCTAACTCTCTATCCCTCTCTCTTCCTCTCTGTGAAAAATCAATAAAATATATTTTTAAAAAAATGAGTAGGCGTTTTTGGAAGAAAGTTGGTGAAACACTTAAAAATTCATTTTCATAGGGCTAATAATTGTATGAAAGTATTTAAGACGCTAAGAAATCAAAATGATAGTTAGGCTAGTGTTCAAAGTAGTAATAATGTACCTTTAAATAGCTGGTATGAACCTGTATTAAAATGTTAAAACTCTCAGAGCTCAAAATCACAGACCAGAGGAAGGTGTAAGAGTGTTTCTAAAACACTTGGAATACTTTGTAGAACCTTAACATCTCTACTGAATGTTGAAATACTGAGAATTTGTATTCAAAGCGCTGTGAAAGGTAGAATAGTCTTTTAAATGGTAATAATTGTTAAAGTCCTGGAATATATGTAAAAACGCTTGTTTAAAAACTTGGAATTCACAATGAATGAGCTTGAAACACTGGACGAAATGAATCAAACTCTGGAAATTCACAAACATTACCTCGGTTAATGTCTAAGAATGTGCTTGAAACACTAGGAATATATCAACAAAGAGCCTTAATATCTGTAACACATCCTATCTAATAATAGACAAATATGCAAATTGACCATACCTCCGACACACCAACAAGCCATGCCCACAAGCCATGCCCACCATCCAATCAGAGTGAGTATGCAAATTAACCCAAACCAAGTTGGCTACAGCCACAGAGAGTAAGGTTTCCTAGGTAACAGAGGAAGCCAAGCTTTCCGCCTGCCCTGGCCAGGCCTAAGCCTCCACTCAAGCTACAAAGTTTCAATTATAGAAGGTAAACAAATTCAAACAAATGGCCGCAGAATGGAGCTTGAGAGAGCAGGCCAGGGTTGCCGCCGGCAACAGGGGAAGCAAAGCTTTCTGCACACCCTGGCCAGGCCCACCCACTTAAGGCAACAAAGTTTCAATTATAACCCCAACACAAATGGCTGCCTGCGGAGGGAGCCCCAGGCTTGGCTCTGCTCCAGGCTACAAAGTTTTAATTGTAGAAGGAAAATAAATTCCAGATACCAGGGCCTCTGCTTGGGTTGCCAGGGGGTGTGGCTGGCCTGCAAAACACCACAGGCTCCTTGCTCAGGCCGCCCCACACCCCCAGGGAACCCCCACCTGATCTGGGACGCCCTTCAGGGCAAACCAGCTGGCCCCCACCCCTGTACCAGGCCTCTATCCTATCTAATAAAAGAGTAATATGCAGATTGATCATGACTGCAACACACAATATAGCTGCCCCCATGTGGTCAAAGATCCTGCCCCCATGTGGACACAAGATGGCCACCACAAGATGGCCAGCAGGAGAGGGCAGTTGGGAGGCACCCGGCCTGCAAGGGAGGGCAGTTGAGAGGGACCAACCCTGCAGGAGAGGGCAGTTAGGAGTGACCAGGCTGGCAGAGGAGGGAAGTTGGGGGCAAACAGGCTGGCAGCAGAGTGGTTAGGGGGTGATCAGGCTGGCAGGCAGAAGCGGTTAGGGGCAATCAGGAAGGCAGGCAGGCAAGCAGTTGGGAGCCAGCAGTCCTGGATTGTGAGAGGGATGTTCGACTGCCCGTTTATGGGCAGTCGGACATCCCTCGAGGGGTCCCAGATTGAAGAGGGTACAGGCTGGGCTGAGGGACAACCCCCCTCCGTGCATGAATCTCGTGCACCGGGCCTCTAGTTGTTTAATAAGAGGGTAATCATGTTCAAAGATCATAGAACTGAGTTGGCTACTGGTTACATTTATATTTGAGTGCCAATGAGTTGGCGTTTTTGAAAGAATTTTGGTTAAGCATTTAAACTGGAAGTGCTGGTGTCATCAAGGGGGAGGGGCCACGTGGGCAGGCCCATGTGCTCAGGTGGTAATGGTTTGGGCCAGCGAACATGCTGGGAGTGGTGACATCATCAAGGTTAGGGTTAGGGTTAGGGTTAGGGTTAGGGTTAGGGTTAGGGCTAGGGCTAGGGTTAGTGTTAGGATTAGGGCTAGGGCTAGGGCTAGGGTTAGGGTTAAGGATCAGGTTAGGGTTATGATGTATTAACATTTGGAATTCACAATGAATGAGCTTCAATCACTGGACAAATGTGAGTGTAACACTGAGTATTCTCAACTACAGACTAGGGAAATGTTTAGGAATGTGTTTCATACACTAGGAATACATGTTCAAATAGATTTAATATCTGAACAACACAATTTTGTCACTGGAAAATCGTGTTCAAAGAGCTGAGAACTCAGTGTGATACTGTTTAGATTTTTCCTGTCAAATGAGTTGTCGTTTTTAGAAAAAAGTTGGTGAAACACTTAAAAATTCATTTTCATAGAGCTATATAACACTATGAAAGTATTTAAAACACTAAGAAATCAAAATGATAGTTAGGCTAGTGTTCAAAGTAGTAATAATGTACGTTTAAAAAGCTGGTATGATACCTGCATTAAAATGTTAAAACTGTCAGAGCTGAAAATAACAGACCAGGGGGATGTGTACGAGTGTTTCTAAATCACTTGGAATACGTTGTAGAACCTTAACATCTCTACTGAATGTTGAAATACTGAGAATTTGTACTCAAAGCGCTGTGAAAGGTAGTATAGTCTTTCAAATGGTAATAATTGTTATTTAAATGCTGTTATATATGTAACAACTGATAGATCCTCCCTTTCCCCAACTGATGGACGGAGTATGAAGTAAACTCCACCTGCAGCCGGACATTCCTGAACACCTTATATGGACTGTACATTGAACCACCAATCAGCACCTGCCAAATACCCTAAGACCCTGATTCCTAAGTCCCTAGGTCCCTAATCATGTGCCTTACATGAAACCACCAATCAGCGTGTGCTGAGTGCCCTAAGCCCTGTCCACTTCTTTCCTCCCCTCATAAGGCGTGTTCACCTGGGCACTCTCTCTCTCTCCCTGTTTTCCCCTCTGGAAGGCGGCCAGCAGGGTGATCTCCAATAAAGCCTGTATCCTGGCATCCCATGGTCTCCGGCCCTCTGTTTCGTCTTTCAAAAACGGTGTTTTAAACACTTGGAATTCACAATGAATGAGCTTGAAACACTGGAAGAAAGTGAATCAAACTCCGGAAATTCAGAAACATAACCTAGGTTAATGTCTAAGAACCTGCTTGAAACACTAGAAACACATGAATAAAGAGCCTTAATATCTGTAACACATTGTTTAATGACAGGGTAATCGTGTTGAAAGAGCAGAGAACCGAGTTGGATACTGGTTACATTTATATTTCAGTGCCAAGGAGTTGGTGTTTTTGAAAGAATTTTGGTTAAGCATTTAAACCGGAAGTGTTGACGTCATCAAGTGGGAGGGGCCACGTGGGCAGGCTCCAGTGCTCAGGTGGGAATGGTTTGGGAGGGGAGGAGCAGGGGGTTCTTTCCAGCAGGAGCTGCGGGCCAGGCGTTGTCAGCGCCTGCCCTGCGGGGTGGCTGCCCCAGGGGTCAGACCTCATTCTGCTGGCTGCGTGCGTGGCCACCCTGGGTCTGAGGCAGGGAAAGGGCATGGCGATGACTTCCCGGTGCAGCCAGAGTCCTGACCCCCGGGAGAAGCGCGCCCCAGCCCACCCCTGAAAGTCATGGGGGTGAATCCTTCTCAGCCTTAGAAGGGTGGTGAAACCAGCGGAGAAGAGGGCCTGGGGAGGGAGAGCCTTGCTGAGCCTTGCGGGGGCCTGGGGCCTGCGGAGGGGGTGCGGTGGTGGGAGAGGGAAGGTCTCCACCGGAATCCGCGAACGCAGCTGGGGAATCCGCCCTCCATCGCGGAGGGAAAGGCCCTGGTTAATTGCCATCTCACGCGGTACCAGGCGCCTTCGGGACGGGTGCGGGGCCGCCGCGGGCAGCGGGGCTTCTCCGCCTCCGAGAACCAGGCCCGCTTCGCGGGTCCCGGTGTCCCCAGAATGCGATGAGTCCGCGCTGGGATCGGGGCGCAAGGCCTGCGACCCCCAGGCCGGGTGTGGGGCCGGGGACACGTGGGCTCGCCCTCAGCTGGCCCCGCCCCCGAGGCCCCGCCCCTCCCGCGGACAGACATGGCGGCGCTGCCGGCTGGTGCCTCAGCCCCGGGAGCCCGGGCGGCGGCGTTGCGGGGCGAAGGCGGGACGATTCAGGGGGCGGGGTCGTGGTGACGGCTTCGGGGCGCGCGGCCTTAGGGTCGGAGGCTGGCTGCGGGGCGGGGGCGGCGCGGCGCTGCACCCCTGCAGGTGAGTGGGGCCGGGAGGGGTGCAAGGCGAGGACGGGGCGGCGGGAGGCGCGCTCGCCCCTGCGCAGGCCGGCGGGGCGCCCTGGGAGCCGCACCCATCCTTGCTCACCAGCCTCCTGAGGGCTCTCCCCGGACGCGCGGCCCCCCTTCCTCAAGGCCGGGCCGGAGGCTGACTTCGCGGGCCTGGCCGCGGGGAGGGAGCGCCGGCTGCGAGGGTCGCCTCTGCACAGGTGACCCCGGACTTCCCCGGCCTCCGGCGCCCGACCCCCTGCGCGCTCCCGCCCGCTCCTGTGGGCGGTTCTGGGAGCCTTTGGGGCGGAGCAGCGGGACCGCAAGGGGCTGGGAAAGTTCTGGGTGAGCGGGACGGTGCCGCTGTGTCCCCAGCGCCAGGCACCCCGCGGGGACCGAATGGTTTCGGGAACAGAATCCGTCCCCCACGCCGAGAGAAGTGAATTATAGGCGCGCCCACCTCGCGGGGTGCCCCACGCACCTGGATGGGTGCGCACAGCCTGGGCCACGGGCTGCACAGCGTGACCCTGTGCAGAACACCAGCTAAGCCCCGGCCGGTGTGGCTCAGGGGATAGAACAGCCTGCGAACTGAAGGGCCCCGGGTTCGATTCCGGTCAAGGGCAGGTACCATGGTTGCAGGTTCCCGGGCCCTGGTCTGGGCACGTGCAGGAGGAACCAATGGATGTGCCTCTCTCACATGGATGTTTCTGTCTCTCCCTCTCCCTTCCACTCTCTAAAACGGGGGAGGATTGACAACAAAAACGAGATAAAACCAAGCAGGGGAGAAAATGGTTCAATCAGGAGACGCGGGACTGTTTCACAGCCAACTTTTAAAAAAACAGAAGTAGAAACGGTACGCTCTAAAATAACGATGAAAAGTATAGCTAGGACATGCACAAAGCGTCCCGTAGGCGTTTCTGGGGACCGCGGATGGTGCGTTCCTGTGGGCGCCGCACCGTCTGTGCCGGCAGCGCGGTGGGCTCCCCTCCCCCAGCAGCACAGCCAGGGAGCAGCGCCTGCAGGGAAGCCGCTGTGATCTTGGCTGGTGGAAGGTCTTGCCTTCAGTTTGTAAAAACAAACAAACAAACAAAGCAGCACCTGTGAAGTGCAGGAAAGCAAAGCCCAATGAAGGAGGTAAACCTGTGATCAGTAAAGTGAGTCGGGGCCAGGCGGAGGTGGGGGGCGGAGGGACTGTGCTGAGGGGGGAGGAAGATGGGGAAGTTCCTACTGGGCAGCAGGTAGGGGACAGGGGTCCCTGCCTCCCAGCTCCCAGCCTGGGAGGTGCGGGGAGACCAACGCTGAGGGGAGGGCCGGGGGTTGTGTGCTGCGAGGCTGTGGTGGAGGAGGCAGTGGGGCAGCGCTGAGAATGCTGGGGGCAGAGAAAGGTGAGGGCAGCTGGGGCACCTGCGAGTCCTCTAAAGTAGGAAGGGCCCGTGAAGGTTCGAGTCTCAGGGACCACGGGGAGCCTTTTTTGGGGCCGGTTTAAGCTGGGAGTTTAAGGTCGCCTTTGCATTTTTGTTTTTTTAATATATTTTTATTGATTTCAGAGAGGAAGGGAGAGGGAGATAGAAATATCAGTGATGAGAGAATCATGGATCGGCTGCCTCCTGCACGCCCCACACTGGGGATCGAGCCTGCAACCTGGGCACGTGGCCTGATCGGGAATCATACCGTGACCTCCTGGTTCATAGGTTGATGCTCAACACTGGTGGGGCAAGAGTTTGCATTTAAAAATTTTTTTTTATTTTTATTTTATTGATTTCAGAGAGGAAGGAAGAGGGAGAGAGAGAGAGAAACATCCATGATGAGAGAGAGTCATGGATCGGCTGTCTCCTGCAAGTCCCCCACTTGGGATCGAGCCCACAACCCAGGCATGTGCCCTTGACCGGAATCGAACCCGGGACCTTTCAGTCCGCAGGCCGACGCTCTATCCACTGAGCCAAACCGGTTAGGGCAAGAGTTTGCATTTTTGAAAGATGCCCCAGTTGCCTTGTAGGAGGAGCAGGGACAGACCCCCGAGAGGCTGGGAAAGGTCACCCTGTCAGGCCACCAGTGGCCGGGACTAGGCCTTTGGCACAGGCTGAGGAGACGCAGGGGAACCCGAGAAATACAGTCACGGCCCCCACTTTAGCTGTGGTTTCACTTTCCACGGTTTCAGCTACCCACGGTTAACTGTGGGCTGAAAACATTAAATGGTAAATTCCAGAAATAATTCATATGTTTGAATGTGTGCCGAGTAGTGTGATCGAATTTCCCGATGTCTTGTTTCCTCCTGTCATGGAAAGGAATGAGTTTGTAAGAAATGTAACACCAGTTCTGACTGGTTTGGCTCAGTGGATAGAGTGTCGGCCTGCGGACCAAAGGGTCCCAGGTTTGATTCCCGTCAAGGGCATGTACCTTGATTGCAGGCTCCTCCCTGGCCTGGACCCTGGTTGGGCATGTTCAGGAGGCAACCAATCGATGTGTTTCTCTCACATCGATGTTTCTCTCTGTCTTTCCCCCTCCCTTTCACCTTTTCTAAAAATCAAAGGAAAAATATATTCTGGTGAGGATTAACAACAAACAATTGAAATTAAAATTTAAAAGCAAGCAACACCTGTGAAGCGCAGTAAAGTGGCCAATTGCCCGCACGTGGCAGGCGCTCCCCGCATAGCCAGGATCAGGCTGCATTCAGGTCTCCCTTCTTTACTGAACAAAGGCCCGAGGTGCAGGAGCAGCAGCGATGCTGCCAGAGAGAAGCCGGGAGGGAAATGCTTCCGTTAAGTGAACAGGGGGGATTATCTACTTAATCAGGACAGGGAAAACATTTTTGAATACGTTGCTTGGAAGATCTGCAGTAAGATCCAATTGTGAAGGAAAAAGTAATTTGCTGTTGCGCCTCAAACTGCAAAAGTTATGGCCCTCATGTGTGTTGAGCTGGTTACGATGGAAAAGGCATTGAATGTGGGAGACAGGGACAGAAAACACGTTCCCACTGACTTTCCCACTGACGGCAACGTGTTGGGCCATAAAGCATTGAACTTATGCGAGGACTTCAGCCAGGGCCCCTCTGAAACGAATGAGTGGCTACATTCACACAACTTTTATTGTTATAATTGTTTATTTCTTTTTTAAAATATATATTGATGTCAGAGAGGAAGGGAGAGAGAGAAATATCAATGATGAGAGAGAATCATTGATCGGCTGCCTCCTGTATGCCCTTAAATAGGGATTGATCCCAAAATCCGGGCATGTGCCCTTAACCGGAATCAAATCTGGGATCCTTCAGTCTGCAGGCCGACGCTCTATCCACTGAGCCAAACCAGCTAGGGCTATAATTCTTATTTCATTGTTAGGTGTTGTTGCTAATCTCTTACTGTGCTTAATTTATAAATTATACTTTATCATAGGTAATGTATATATAGGGAAAAAATATATATATATATATATATATATATATATTTCCTATATAATAAAGAGGTAATATGCAAATTGACCCTCACACCCTTGCACAAGATAACTGCCCCCATGTGGTCAAAGATGGCCACCACAAGATGGCCGGCAGGGGAGGGTATTTGTGGGCAATCAGGCCAGCAGGGGAGGGCAGTTAGGGGTGACCAGGCATGCAGGGGAGGGCAGTTAGGGGTGACCAGGCATGCAGGGGAGGTCAGTTAGGGGTGACCAGGCATGCAGGGGAGGGCAGTTAGGGGTGACCAGGCCAGGAGGGGAGGGCAGTTAGGGGTGACTAGGCCTGCAGGGGAGGGCAGTTGGGGGCAACCAGGCCTGCAGGGGAGGGCAGTTAGGGGTGACCAGGCCAGGAGGGGAGGGCAGTTAGGGGTGACCAGGCCTGCAGGGGAGGGCAGTTGGGGGCAACCAGGTCAGCAGGAGAGGGCATTTGGGGGCATTCGGGCTGGCAGAGGAGTGGTTAGGGGGTGATCAGGCTGGCAGGCAGGCGAGCGGTTGGAAACCAGAAGTCCCGGATTGTGAGAGGGTTGTCTGACTGCCGGCAGTTGGACATACCCTGAGGGGTCCCAGATTGGAGAGATTGCAGGCTGGGCTGAGGGACACTCCCTCCTCAGTGCATGAATTTTGTGCACCGGGCCTCTAGTGTGTGTGTGTGTGCGTGTGTGGGATTTGAACCATGACCACCTGGTTCATAAGTTGATGCTCAACCACTGACCCACACCGGCTGGGCAAGATCTGTTGACTCTTTTGAAGAAGGTGGGATAGGGGGTGTGATGTGACAAAGCAGAGCTGGAAATCTCAGCATGCATGTGTGTGTGTGTGTGCATGTGCGTGTGTGTGTACGAGTGTGTGTGTGTGCGTGCATGTGTGTCCTGTGTGCATGCATGTGTGTCCTGTGTGTGTGCATGTGTGTGTTGTATGTGTGCGCGTGTGTGTGCATGTGTGTGCGTGTGGTAGGAGGTGGGGCAGGGGAAAGTGCCGCTGGAACACAAGCCCTTGGGGCAAGTGGCGGAGTTAGGCCTTATTTGCAGTGACGAGAGCTGTGACATGCTGCCGTGTAGGACTGCATTGTGGCCCTGGCAGCATTTGGGCCCCAGGCTGGGGCACAGAGGATGCTCTAAACCAGGGGTCCTCAAACTTTTTAAACAGGGGGCCAGTTCACTGTCCCTCAGACCGTTGGAGGGCCGGACTATAGTTTAAAAAAAACTATGAACAAATTCCTATGCACACTGCACATATCTTACTTTGAAGTAAAAAAGCAAAACGGCAAAAACACCCGCATGTGGCCTGCGGGCCGTAGTTTGAGGACGCCTGCTTTGAACTTTGACCTCCCTCCCCTCCATCCCTCCAAGGTCAGGAGCTGCCTGCCCCACCCCCGGCGAGCGCCTCAAGGAGAGCATGACTGCTGGGGACCATGGCCATGTTCCATAAGGCCTCCCCCTGGGCCTCGGGCTCCCATCTGTAAAGTAGGGGTGACATTGGCATTACCTCCTAGGGGAGATGTAAGGGCTGAGGGTGTAACAAGGGCCCAGCAGGCTGGGGAACGCTCAGAAAGTTGTAATAATAGTGGCCATGATCTTATCGTTCATTTAAAAAGGATTGATTATTACAAGAGGTGGCCCAAATGGCTTGTAGAGGGGATGCAGGCAGGGCTTGGAGCAGAGTAGTGCTGGGCTGGGGGAACCCCGAGGGAGCAGAGTAGCCCTGGGGGAACCCCGAGGGAACAGAGTAGCCCTGGGGGAACCCCGAGGGAACAGAGTAGTGCTGGGGGAACCCCGAGGGAGCAGAGTAGCGCTGGGCGGGGGGAACCCCGAGGGAACAGAGTAGGGCTGGGGGAACCCCGTGGGAACAGAGTAGGGCTGGGGGAACCCCGAGGGAGCAGAGTTGTGCTGGGGGAACCCCGAGGGAGCAGAGTAGTGCTGGGCGGGGGGAACCCAGAGGGAACAGAGTAGGGCTGGGGGAACCCCGTGGGATCAGAGTAGCGCTGGGCGGGGGGAACCCCGTGGGAACAGAGTAGCGCTGGGCGGGGGGAACCCCGAGGGAACAGAATAGGGCTGGGGGAACCCCGAGGGAACAGAGTAGCGCTGGGCGGGGGGAACCCCGAGGGAACAGAGTAGGGCTGGGGGAACCCCGTGGGAACAGAGTAGGGCTGGGGGAACCCCGAGGGAGCAGAGTTGTGCTGGGGGAACCCCGAGGGAGCAGAGTAGCCCTGGGGGAACCCCGAGGGAACAGAGGAGCCCTGGGGGAACCCCGTGGGAACAGAGTAGCCCTGGGGGAACCCCGTGGGAGCAGAGTAGCCCTGGGGGAACCCCGTGGGAGCAGAGTAGTGCTGGGCGGGGGGAACCCAGAGGGAACAGAGTAGGGCTGGGGGAACCCCGTGGGATCAGAGTAGCGCTGGGCGGGGGGAACCCCGTGGGAACAGAGTAGCGCTGGGCGGGGGGAACCCCGAGGGAACAGAATAGGGCTGGGGGAACCCCGAGGGAACAGAGTAGCGCTGGGCGGGGGGAACCCCGAGGGAACAGAGTAGGGCTGGGGGAACCCCGTGGGAACAGAGTAGGGCTGGGGGAACCCCGAGGGAGCAGAGTTGTGCTGGGGGAACCCCGAGGGAGCAGAGTAGCCCTGGGGGAACCCCGAGGGAACAGAGTAGCCCTGGGGGAACCCCGTGGGAGCAGAGTAGCCCTGGGGGAACCCCGTGGGAGCAGAGTAGCAGAGTAGCGCTGGGGGAACCCCGTGGGAACAGAGTAGGGCTGGGGGAGCCCTGAGGGAGCAGAGTAGCGCTGGGGGAACCCCGTGGGAGCAGAGTAGCGCTGGGGGAACCCCGCTGGAGCAGAGTAGCGCTGGGGGAACCCCGTGGGAGCAGAGTAGCGAGCAGAGTAGCGCTGGGGGAACCCCGTGGGAGCAGAGTAGCGCTGGGCGAGGGGAACCCCGAGGGAACAGAGTAGCACTGGGCGGGGGGAACCCCGTGGGAGCAGAGTAGTGCTGGGCGGGGGGAACCCCGAGGGAACAGAGTAGGGCTGGGGGAACCCCGTGGGATCAGAGTAGCGCTGGGCGGGGGGAACCCCGTGGGAACAGAGTAGCGCTGGGCGGGGGGAACCCCGAGGGAACAGAATAGGGCTGGGGAAACCCCGTGGGAACAGAGTAGCGCAGGGGGAACCCCATGGGAACAGAGTAGTGCTGGGCGGGGGGAACCCCGAGGGAACAGAGTAGGGCTGGGCGGGGGGAACCCCGTGGGAGCAGAGTAGTGCTGGGCGGGGGGAACCCCGAGGGAACAGAGTAGGGCTGGGGGAACCCCGTGGGATCAGAGTAGCGCTGGGCGGGGGGAACCCCGTGGGAACAGAGTAGCGCTGGGCGGGGGGAACCCCGAGGGAACAGAATAGGGCTGGGGGAACCCCGAGGGAACAGAGTAGCGCTGGGCGGGGGGAACCCCGAGGGAACAGAGTAGGGCTGGGGAAACCCCGTGGGAACAGAGTAGCGCAGGGGGAACCCCATGGGAACAGAGTAGTGCTGGGCGGGGGGAACCCCGAGGGAACAGAGTAGGGCTGGGGGAGCCCCGTGGGAGCAGAGTAGCGCTGGGGGAACCCCGAGGGAGCAGAGTAGCGCTGGGCGGGGGGAACCCCGAGGGAACAGAGTAGGGCTGGGGGAACCCCGTGGGAACAGAGTAGCGCTGTTTGGGGGAACCCGGTGGGAACAGAGTAGCGCTGGGGAACCCCATGGGAGCAGAGTAGCGCTGTTTGGGGGAACCCCGTGGGAACAGAGTCGCGCTGGGCGGGGGGAACCCTGGTGGGGTAGATGGAGCACCCTGGGTCCCAGGGACACACAGGCTCGTCCTGCCAGCCCCTGGTCCTGAAGCCCGGCTCCCTGCCCCTCAGGACAATGAGGGGGTGCTGCTGGCCCTGCAGCCCAGGTGTCCCGCCTGGAGGAGGAGAACCGAGACTTCCTGGCTGCCCTGGAGGATGCCATGGGGCAGAAGAAGCTGCAGGTAGGGCCCCACTTCCTTGGAGGGGGTGCAAGGGAGTGGTTTCCCCAGATGGGAGGAAAGCAGCCAGGGTGGGTGGGTTCTGGCGGCGGACCCTTCTGTCCACAGGCTGACGCTCTATCCACTGAGCCAAACCAGCTAGGGCTGAATTTTTTAAAAATAAATTTTTATTGATTTCAGAGAGGAGGGAGAGGAGAGAGAGAGAAACATCACTGATGAGAGAGAATCATTGATCGGCAGCCTCCTGCACACCCCCTACCAGGGACCGAGACAGCAACCCGGGCATGTGCCCTTGACAGGAATCGAAGCCGGGACCCTTCTGTCCACAGGCTGGCATTCTATCCGCTGAGCCAAACCAGCCAGGGCTCCTTTGCCCATTCTAATTGGGTTGTCTTCCTGGTGTTGAGTTGTATGAGTTCTTTGTGTATTTTCAAATATCACCCTTAGTAGATGTATCATTGCAAACGTGTTCTTTCTTGCAGTGGGTTTCCTTTTCATTTTGTTGACGTTTCTTTTGCTGTGCAGAAGCGTTTTAGTTTGATGTAGTCCCATTTGTTTATATTTTCCTTTGTTTCTCTTACTTTTCCCATTTAAGATGCATGTTTTTATTGAAATTAAAAAAAAAAAGTAACCAGACAGAGTAAAGTAGACAAGAATGTTATAATCGGACTATATAATTTCTCAATCTTGTTGAATCACTAAAATATAACGTAGGATTGTTCTCTATGATAATTTTAAGGTTGTCCAGTTAAACCATTATTTGGTATCTTTTCAACAGGTACTCTTAACTATTTAGAATTTCTTATCAGAAACATTCATATATTATACAGGAAACATTTATGTTTCACACAGGATATACAAATTTGAAACAAAAACACACACAATTGTAGCCACAACACTATCCCAGCAGCATTGTGGTGATGGTATTCCGTCAGTGTCCACTATACACAAATGGATTTTAATTGTGTTATATACAGAGGGGCCGAAAGCACTCATCTCAGGTAAAGGCGCTCGGGTTTACTGTGCACTTTCACAGCCCGTGGAAACACAGCCATTATGTACACTGTAAACACCACAGGGCATGAACTCCATCGCCCCCCACAGACGTCAGTCTCACAGGACCAAGCCTACAAGGCCGAAGGTGAGGTGCCTGACTTCTCCTCCATAAGCATCCTTTTCATCCATGACTGCTGCTCTTCTTTCCACAGGACACTACTCACTTATTTCAAATATGGTGTCTGCCAGTGCTCAGAAATTTCTGGAACCCCTTTTTGGGGACTGCCTGCACAATCTGCAGTGAACTTTTCTGTCCGTCTTTCTGTCTTCGTTCCCTGAGGATGGATTTGATTTGGGAAAACAGGCATCATTATTCACAGCCAACTGAATCAAACTGGGCTTTCGCCCTGGATCAAAGTGGAGGCGCCACTATAAAACAATGAGACCAGGTTTCTTGTACAGCTTGTAAATGAAAAAATGCCCGAGCAACAGCAGTCCTGAAGGAACAGGTACCGATTCTCCTAGTGACGGCTCTGAGAGGCAACACTCACTTGAACAGTGAGTCTAGGTGGTGTTTTGCAGTACTAAAAATCAGCCATTTGGCCGCCTCTCACACAGACTTGAGTATTCCTCTTCAGGTTCAGTCCCTTTTGCTTTCTTGTGGATTGCCCGATTAAAGCTGTGGCAAGCAGGGACCCAGGGATTGTCATGAAGCCCCAGCTTACAGCCAGGGAAGCCTTTCTGAGAGCGATGGCGACACATCCAGTATCCTGGCCCATAAGGCAGTGCCTGGCAATAGGGCTTGGGATGCCACCGGCACAGGGACACATCCCCCTTCACCTGTTTTTTCTTGCACTGCCTACAAGGGTCCTCTCTATAGCGTGGGTCTCGAACCCAGCAAGAATCTGCTGGCCTGATGTTGTAGTACTCAATGAGGAACTTGAAACAGCAGCAGACACATTGAAGAGCCACTAACCACTTGGTGGGGAGTCATCTGAAGATTTTCACCATAATGTGGTGGGGCAGGAAAGCCATGTACTGCTGAGGTTCTGAAAGCTGCTGGATTTTAAATCTGGTCTCCAGAAAGTCATGGGACACCTGCTTCTTCCAACTGGAGGCCTCGAGCACTGGCCCTGAACTTCCCACAGGAGGGGCTGGCGCTGGGACGCGAATCCGCCGGAACAGTTTTTCCCTCAGGTGCACTGCCACCCTCAGGAGCATCTTCAGGCTGGCCATGAGGGACGGCCAGAGGAGCCCCATCCCAGGCCCGCTTCCCCTCAACAGAACAATGGTCAGCTCTTGGCGGGCCACAGTTCACAGACACAGGGGCCTCCAAAGCGCCTTTGTCTGTTTTGCCTTCATCAGCCTGAATGCCGTTTGCCGGTAGCACCTGGCCTGCATTTCCAAGGAAGCTGTTATTCCTCGCGAGGCTCCCAGGCTCCCTCTGGCACTGCCGCTTTAGGCACTCAGACTGCAGCCGGCTACCATGTCGAGGACGCGGCTGGCTCGCTCTGGGGTTCACCAGCTTCGGGATTTCCCCTTTCCATGGGTTCTTCACAAGCTCCAGGGGCAGAAAAGGGCTCAGGCAGGAGGCCCGCCTCTGGATTGCCCAGAAATCCTCCCCACGGCAGGTGAGTTAGTGCAGTTTTTCACACAACTGGCCAGCACAGCAGCCCTGGCTCTTTGCTCCAGGAAGGCAACCATCTGTATGACCGACAGAGGCCTCTCAGCACAGGCACTGTCCCACTGGCACTCACAATGCACAGAACAGTGCTCAGTGCCAAACGCCAAAGGCTCAGGCTCATAGCACCTGCTGTGGGTTTCCCTCACCCTTTCTAACTGTATCTTGGCTTCGTTAAGACCCCTGATGTTTTCCTCCTTTCAGTAGCTCTCCCATCAATATCCCAGGAGCTTTTTATTTTCATAGATCCTATCCTATTGCTACACTGGTGGGCTGCAAAAAAATGCTATTTTCTCCTTGGTATTTCCCGGTTTCACCACAGCCCAAATACCAAGCGGCCCTTCCCCTTCTTCGCCCTGTGGGTTGTCGCAGATGGTGCATTCTTCTTGGTTTTCACATTCAAGCTGCTCTCCACAGGACCCTTCCCACTCATGCTGCACAGAACATTTGGAGAAAGGACCCCAAAAGGCCCTCGAGACAATGCTCTACCAAGAGAGGTGGAGGGAAAGACACTTGATTTCATGTAGTTAGCTTTGCATTTTTCATCATTTATAGCC
This sequence comes from Ia io, assembly GCA_025583905.1. Taxonomy (NCBI): domain Eukaryota; kingdom Metazoa; phylum Chordata; class Mammalia; order Chiroptera; family Vespertilionidae; genus Ia; species Ia io. The sequence goes on along the minus strand of JAJQQW010000019.1, from coordinate 4,319,459 downwards.
TCTTGGTAGCTCATGGAAGTTCTCAGATTTTCCTTGCTAATTTGAAGAGGTTATGCTTTCTTCTGCAGATTCCAATATGTTTTAGGTGCATAACAGAGGCTCTCGGGATTAAATCTGCTCCCCAGGTATGTATCTTCACCAGGAATCAGCAGGCAACCTCTTGGTGCACTGGAGGTCACTCCAACAGAGCCACTGCAGCTGGGCGAGAAAACTCACTTTTTGCACTTTTACATTTTGAACACACTACCTGCGCTCCTGCCCGGCCCGGCCCGACCCGGGGCTGCACACCCCGATGCAGCGGCCGCAGGAGGCCTGGCTCGCTCCCACCACTGAGGCGGACCAAGAGCCCAGCGCGGCGTGGCCTCCTTTGTTTCTCCTACCCTGGGCGAGGTATTGGTGAAAAGACTGCTACTTTGCCTGGGATTTTACTGCTTAGGTTTTATTCTGGGATATTTATGGTTTCATGACTTATATTTACCTCTTTTATCCATTGTGAGTTTTTCTTGTGTATGGTGTAGTTGGTGGTATAGTTGCATTTTTTTGCATGTATCTGTCCAGTTTTCCCAGCGTCATTCATTGAAGACACTGTCTTGACTCCATTGTATGCTCTTGCCTCCTTTGTCACATATTAATTAACCCTATTGGCGTGGGTCGATTTATGGGGTCTCTGTTCTGTCCCATTGGTCTATATGCCTGTTCTTGTGCCAGTACCAGGCTGTTTTGATGACAATGGCTTTGTCGTATAGTTTGATATCCGGTATTGTGAGCCCTCCAACTTTGTTCTTCTTTCTCAGGATTCCTGTAGCTATTTGAGGTCCTGTTGGTTCCATAGGCGTGTTTGCAATATTTGCTCTAGGTCTGTGAAATATGCCGTTGGTGTTTAATAGTGGCTGAGTTGAATCTGTAAATTGCTTTGAATCTGTAAATTGCATTTCACTGACGTTAATTCTAATATACAGAACACTTCACAGATTTGCGTGTCACCCTTGCACAGGGCCCATGCTAATCTGCTTTGTGTCAGTGATGAGAGAGAATCATTGATCGGCAGCCTCTTGCATGCCCCCTACTGGGGATCAAGCCCAACGCCCTTGTGCTCTGACGAGGAATGGAATTGTGACCTGGTTCATGGGCTGACACTTAACCACTGAGCGACATTGGCTGGGCTTGGGGACGTTCTTGATGTGTGTTTTGTTTTTATTTTTTCTTCAATTTCCTCACTGCTGATCGGTCTACTTAGACTGTCCCATTCTTCCTGATTCAGTTTCGGAAGGTTCTGTATTTCTAAGGACGTATCTATTTCTTCTAGGTCTGTGGTCGGCAAACTGCGGCTCTTGAGCCACCTGCGGCTCTTTGGCCCCTTGAGTGTGGCTCTTCCACAAAATACCACGGCCTAGGCAAGTCTATTTTGAAGAAGTGGCGTTAGAAGAAGTTTAAGATTAAAAAAATTGGCTCTCAAAATAAATTTCAATCGTACTGTTGATGTTTGGCTCTGTTGACTAATGAGTTTGCCGACCACTGTCATTGAATTTGGTGGCATCAGGTCTGTCATAGTGTTCTTACACAATGGTTGGCGTATCTCTAACGTTGGTGGTAACGGGTTTATTTCTGATTTTGTTTATATGAATCTTTTCTCTCTTTCCTAGTGACGCTAGCCAGGGGTTTATAAAACTGACAAACCCCTGGGGAGCTGCGGAGGGCCAGCCCGGGCATGATCTACCTGCAGAGGAACCCGCTGTCGTCCAGCAGTGGCCTTGTTGAGGGACCCGGGCCTGGCAGAGGAACCCGCTGTCATCCAGCAGTGGCTTTGTTGGGGGGCCCGGGCCTGGCAGAGGAACCCGCTGTCGTCCAGCAGTGGCCTTGTTGGGGGGCCGGGCCTGACAGGTAAGGTGCCGTGCTCGTCCACCATGAAGGGGTCCTGCCTCACCATGACAGCCAGCACATGAACTGGCCTCAGTTCCTCTAAAGCGGATCCCCGGGACCCTTTAGTCCGCAGGCCAATGCTCTATCACCGAGCCAAACCGCTAGGCCCATCCTCCTGCTTTCCCGTCTGTCTGTCCCTCCGCCTGTTCCTCTCCTTGGGTCCTGCCCCCTGTCCCAATTATGCACGAATTAATTGATTATCTGCCTAGACTCAGTGGGACAAACGCAAGTGACCAGGAGTCAGCAATAACGGCCCATCCCCTGGTGCTTCATTGTCTAGACAGCTGAGCCGAACCGGAAACATGACACACAGACAGAATGAGTAAGCAATCACACAGGGTTTATTACCTATTCCTAGTGGGTCCTGGGCGCCAGCAAAGGCCACCTGGCAATGCACACGGAAGGACAGACGACGAAAACAGAGACAGGCAGGCGGCTGCAGTTGGTTCAGGCTCACACAGCAGAGCAATCAGGGGCTTGTTTCTCAGAGTGACGTGGAGTCCTCCTCTTGTTGGGCAGGAGACCAAAACTGAAACTGGTCCCCGGGTTATATAGACCGCCACAAACAACTCGTGTCCTTATCAGTGTGGGCCAGACGGTGTGCCTTATGCTGGGAGCAGGGCATTTATACTTTAACGACTCAGAGCTTTTAGATCAAGATTGTGGGGTGTTCATTAATTTTAGAAGTTACAGGTTATTGGGGGTTTCCATACAGCAAACATTTCACACAATAATTGTTTCATACATTAGAGGGGTTACATTATTATAACATTCCACCCGGTGGTCCCCGAGGGACATATATGGAGGGAGGTCCGAGGGGGGCAAAATTAATTTAGTCTATTCTTTCTGCAGCGTAAGAGTCTAATGAAGAGAGAGATGAGGTAGATAATGGCTAAGAGAAATAAAATGGTTTTAGCTGTTTGCCAAGCAGAGGTAAGGGAGTTCCATCCTTTTTGGATGTAATAGATGGGGTTAAAAAGATTCCAGTGCGGGGTACAAGGTACAGTCCTCCAGAGAGAAACGACGGTGGTCCTGAAGTCACAGTGTTTGTCGAGGTCGGCCAGGTCCACAGCTGTGTTGAGGGTTGTGATGTTGGGTATCAGGAGCAGGTGGTCGATGGCTTTCGATGTTGCTCCAAGTTTCTTGATGGTGCCATCAGAGTGTTCCTGGAGTTGTTTTAACTTAGAAATAGTGTTATTCATGGAAATGGGGGTGGTGTAATGCTTCGGGGAGTTAGAGCATTGGATAGGTACAGAGGGATGAAAACACAGCGAAGTTCTTTCAACAAAGGGGAATATTGGGTGTCATTAAGATATGTAATATTCATAGTGTGAGAAAGAGGGTGCAGTTATTAGAAGAATCAAGAGGAAGGTCAGAATTAGAGGTGTGGTCATAATATGTAATATTCACAAAGCAGGTAAGGAAATAAAAATGGCCTAAGCTATATATAAGGGTTTCTGGGGTATAGGGTTGCATGGGTACCGAGAAGAGGGATAGTTGAAGTGGGTTGGCAGCAATGTAGATATTAGGTGTGAATTCAACAAGGGCGCTTTGGGGGAAGAAGTAAGGTTCAGCATAAAGTAGGTCAGAGTCGGGTTTAGCCCAGGTACCGTCAGGTCAGAGTGTGGAGAGACTGAGGGTAGAGTACCCAACTAGGTGTTCGCCTCCTATTGTAGAAAGAATAGTGAGTTGGCAAGAGAATAAATCGCAGCCAACAGGTTTAGAGAAATCAACCATGGCAGTTGAATCACTCCAAGTTGGCTTGAAGCCATGTCCCATAAGCATAAGGCTATGAATGTCTTTAACCTTTTGCACTCGGATGTCGAGTGTGACTCAACACGGTTAGCATTGGTAGCAGCTCGTATGTCCAGCCACACTTGACACGTCGTTTCACCACGGGGGGAAGGGGGATTTTTGTCTATTTTTCCAGTATCTTTTCTTGTTTTCATTAGCATGAAAGGACAAGTAAAATGTAAATGCCGTCTCAACTGATGCCAAAAAAGAAAAAATGAAAAACCGATAACGCATGTGAAATTTATTAGGAAACTAGTACATGATCTTGTTGGAGAATTCAGAGATGGTACACTAACTTCCAGGGGTAGATTATTATCCACTAACTTAGAGCAACATTTAGATGGAAAGCTCCATATAATCACACCTCACCCTAACAAAAAACACAAAGATTGTGTTGTTTGTTCTAACAGAAAAATCAAAGGAGGAAGAAGAGAGACGATTTATATTTGAGAAACATGTGAATGTAAACAGGTCTTCATGTGGGTGAATGTTTCAAAAAATATACCATGAAAAATTATAGAGATTACAATTACTCTTTGAATGTATCAATAATTTGAAATATAAAAAAATCCAAATAAATAAGTTTGTATGAAAAGAAACTCCAGTTTTTTATTCTACTGCTGCGCTTTGTAAAATCTGGGGTATTTAAAAAATTAAATCCCGAGTAGAATAAAGGAATCGAGAAAAAAAGCAAGCGAGTGCAAAGGGTTAAGAGTATTGGTAAGGAAGTTTTGGGTTTTGTTGGCAGGAGTAAAGTAGTTGGAAGTCTGAGAACCTGGTGTTGAGATCCTGAAGGTCTACATGAAGCTGGCGGATGTTATCGTCCATGGTTTGTACTGCGGCTGAGAGTAATTTTAGTTGTTGTTGGGTTTGGATTGCTAATTCATAGACTGAATTGAAATTTCTAGATATAAGGTGTAAGACTTCACTATTTCTAGAGTTTTGAAGTTTGGTGTATTTTTTAAAATATATATTTCTTTATTGATTTCAGAGAGGAAGGGAGAGGAGAGAGAGATAGAAACATCAATGATGAAAGAGAGTTGGTGACTGGCTCCCTCCTGCATGCCCCCTACTGGGGATCAAGCCCGCAGCCCAGGCATGTGCCCTTGGGTGGAATCGAACCTGGGTCCTTTCAGTCTGCAGGCTGACTCACTATCCACTGAGCCAAACTGGCTAGGGCATGTTTGGTGTGTTTTTGTAGGTCTAAAGATATTTCCGCAATTTTGACAGTGTTAACTATAGAGACCGTGAGAGAGAGGGCTGCAAAAGTGAGTCCAAATTGAAGCAAGTGTCTGCGGATTGTTTGTCCAATAGATGGCAGTGATGGAAGGTTAACTTGGAGTTTATTTCTTAGGGGTGCACATTGGGGAATGATAGTAGTTACTAGAAAATCTTGTTTTGTAAATATAATAGTTGTAGAGTGGATTATAGGTCTGTAAATAATTCTGATTGGGTTGCTTGTTTGGGTTATAATTGGTGGTGGTGGGGATGTAGAAGGTTGAGGATTGGTGATGCCATAAGAGAATACTGGTTGGTAGTGGTACATTCTAAGGCATGCTGTGCTGTTATAACATCCTCTATGAATAGCGCAAGGTTGAAGAGGGTTTTTTGTAAAGCAGTCAGCAAAAGAGAGTTGTGTGTAGTAAAACTCTGTGATGGGTAATACAGTGTGGTTTGTAATGGGTGTGTAAGAGGGTAGGTATAATTTGTTCCATGCGCCATCCCTGTAGTGGAGCATGTATTGTTGGTATCCCTGTGATAGGGTTCCTGAAAGTCTGCGTGTGTTTGTTGGATTAATGTTTGCTCCAAAACTGTAGAACCATGCAATAGGTTTCAGACCATATGAGATGTTATATGTAAGGTTTACAAGGTGGTCCTGAGTATTTAAAATGAATGGTGTCTCAGGTCAGGGTTAGAGATGATATTAGGTCTGATTACTGTTTTAGGGTATTGGTAAATGTATGTGGTGGATCTACTGGGTGAATTGGCGGTTTCTAGGATATTGCCAGTGGTGAATTTGAAAGGAATAGAAAAGTTAGTCCAGGAGGTGATGGGGAATGGGCCATAAGAATATGGATTGCCCTGGGTCCGGGTGAAGCTGGATCCCGGGTCCGGGTGAGGCCGTATGCCCCTGGATCCGGGTGAGGCCGCGCGCCCCTGGGTCCGGGTGAAGCTGGATCCTGGGTGCGGGTGAGGCCGTGCGCCCCTGGATCCAGGTGAGGCCATGCGATCCTGGGTCTGGGAGAGGCCACGCGCCCCTGGGTCCGGGTGAGGCCACGCGCCCCTGGGTCCGGGTGAAGCTAGATCCCGGGTCCGGGTGAGGCCGTGTGCCCCTGGATCCGGGTGAGGCCACGCGCCCCTGGGTCCGGGTGAAGCTAGATCCCGGGTCCGGGTGAGGCCGTGTGCCCCTGGATCCGGGTGAGGCCACGCGCCCCTGGGTCCGGGTGAAGCTAGATCCCAGGTCTGGGTGAGGCCGTGTGCCCCTGGACCTGGGTGAGACTGGGTCCCGGGCCCGGGTGAGGCCACGCGCCCCTGGGTCTGGGAGAGGCCACGCGCCCCTGGGTCCGGGTGAGGCCGGATCCTGGGTCCAGGTGAGGCCGTGTGCCCCTGGATCTGGGTGAGGCTGGGTCCCGGGTCCGGGTGAGGCCACGCGTCCCCTGGGTCTGGGAGAGGCCATGCGCCCCTGGGTCCGGGTGAGGCCACGCGCCCCTGGGTCCGGGTGAAGCTGGATCCCGGGTCCGGGTGAGGCTGTGTGCCCCTGGATCTGGGTGAGGCCAAGACCAAACCAGAGGGAGTCGGACCTGCATTACCACCATTCGTCCACCATCCAGAGCTGAAAAGTCAGTGCCGACATGTACACATAAGGAACTGGTGGACATTGAAATTGGGTCTCAAAAGAACTGTTGGTCCAGAAAGAAACTCACTACAGACTGATTCATTTGCCTGTCAGCATAACTATTATTGCTCGTCTCACATTCAGTTCTTATAAGTATATTTCTAGTGACACATGATCTCGCTCATCTAGGGGAAATGATGAACAACATAGACTGATGAATGAGAACAGAACCAGAAACAAGGAGGCATCGATCGGACTATCGGGCCTCAGAGGGGGAGGGTAGGGGAGGGTGGGGGGAGGGGGGAGAGATCAACCAAGGGACTTGTGTGCATGCATACGAGCCTAGCCAGTGGTTAAGGTCAACAGGGGGTTGGGACATCCATGGGGAGGGGTGTGGGATGGGAATGGGGGAATGAGGACAAATATTTGACACCTTAATCAATAAAGAAATTAAAAAAAAAAAAGAATATGGATTGGTGCGAAGAGAATTGAAGGAAGAAGCACAGGTTTGATATGTCTGGAGTAGGTAGGGTAGTTTGAATCCCGTGAATTGGGGGTTAGAGACACAGCCACCTGTAAGGTTATACAGGGGCGTAGATCTGTTAAGGAGGAAGACTGGAAATTTGTAGTTTCCTCTTGACCATGAAACGTTTGCCCATGTATAAGGGTCTCCATCGAGGGTATGGTAGAGAGTGTTTCTAAGGGCATTGTAGATATTGCTGTGTGTTATATTAGGAAGTTTCACGATGGGGAGTGCAGGGTATGTGCCATGAGAGTTGGAAGGTAGGGGTGTGTTGGTGAGGTTTGAAGGAATGCACGCCCTGTGTCTGGCTGCTGTAGGGTTGCAGAGGTGAGACCCATTACAGAAGTAGACAGATTTGTCTTTAAGTGCTGTGTGTGCACTGGATATGCCTCCTGGGAACTGTGGTATTGTGAGGTTTGTTTCCCAAAATCCCAAAAATTCGGGTTGGGATATTTTCCATTTAATAAATTCATATTGTTTGACAGTGTGTGCCTGGAGAAGCCATAAGACTTGAGGAGGGATTTTTTTCCGTGGCATTAAAGCAATTGAGAACAGTAAGAAGTTCAACGTATGCTCCAAGAATTCAATCAAAGTCATCTTTTATTCTCTGTTTAAAAAAAATTTTCTGTGTTGGACTGGGTGCCATTCGGGATAAATGCAGTGAAGCATATGCGAGCTATTTTACCAAATTTAGGGTTGTTATTCATTTGAAGTGAAGGATTGTTGAAATTTTCAAATATAGGTGGTGTAATGAGGTCTGTAAGAACTCGTGGACTATGTCTGTATGGCCAGACATTTTGGTCTGAGGTTAAAAATTCCTGAGGGATTATAGCGTCCTCCAGTGCTGTTGTGAGAGGTGATGCAAGTGTCAGTGACTCCTGAGGCATGATACATGAGTCCGTGCAGAAGCTGCTAAAAATTGGAAAGTTGGGCAAGCCTGTGAGATAGTATTGATAATATATAACACCATTTTCTGTGACTACATGAGTCATGTTAAAATGTTCTGTCCTATTGAATCCTAGTGGAAGAACTGGGTTGTTAGTAGGTGTTAACTGGGGTTAGTAGGCTGTTAACAAGTGGATGTCTGTTGAGTATTGGCATTACTGTGGATGTGGGGGAAGCATTTGAGCTGTCATCTGAAGAGTCATCCTCATCCTCATAGTTGTTTTATTCCTTCGGACTCATAATCCTCAAAATCTGTTCCTTCCTCGCCCATGTACCAGAAATGCATTAATCTTTCCATAAAGGGAATGACATTGAGATTCGCTCTTTGTATGCATGTCAGGTTTTCATGAGTAACAAAGGGATCTATGCTTTGAATGGGTTGAGAGGAAGAGGATTTGTTAGTGATTTCATATGTTGTAGTTGATGGTTCATTATGCTGTGTCTATGATTGATACAGATCTAGTGGTGAGTGCATCTTGAAACCATTGAAGCGGTATGCAATTTTTTAGTTGATTGTGGTAGTGAGCTGTAAGGGTCGTTTGCTCAGAATTTAGTGCAAGGGTTTGGCAAGTGTGTGCAGAAAGGTATGCAGGGCAGAGTTTATAGGTGCTATGATAGTGGATAGAGGTTTTAAAATCAAAGTGTCCTATAGAGTATGAGAATAAAGAATTATTGTTTGTGACTATGTGTACAGGTGGGTACACATAATGTTTTCCCGATTTTTCCAGGATAGGTATGTAGGTAGGATGTGTAAGAAAGATAAATGAAGGGATTGTAGTTGTGGTAGTAGAGGGAGCCATGGTAGGGTTAGAGGTAGAAGTAGTGATCATAGAAGTCTGGGCATTGGAGGTATCACTAGAAGTGGCCACATTAGCAGAGGCGGCAGTAATAAGGGAGAGTATAAAGGCTGGAGGTAGCAGAGAAAAATCTAGTTCCATGTCTCCCTGTCTAGCTCCTGAATGATGTCCTGTGCTAACAGAGCATGGGGGATTTCTTCCTGAGTGATACTGGGTATGCATTCCCATGTTGGTGGCACAAGGGGAACGGGTGGGGATTGATAGTTATTGGAGTGTAAAAAGCAACGAGGTGGTTGCTAATGAGAGTAGTTGGGATAGGATGTGGGTCTCTATTAGGAGAGCAGATGGCTGCCTCCACCAAGCGAGTGTAATGCTGTCAGAGGTGGAGGTGATCAATAGCAATTTGCCCTGGGAGATATTCGGCAAATGCTTGAATGTCATCCAGCAGGTTATGGAGACTTTGTCTCACGGGGCCTGTGAAGCTGGTCTGCAGGTTTGCTGGATATTCAGAATAAGAGTCGGGTGGGGGTATCCAGGAGTACCAAGGATCATTACATATCTGGGGGTGAAGTCTTATGCGCCTATTGTCAAGAGCAATATTAGGGTAAAGAGGAATTGTTGGGGATGGGGCTGGTTCCAAAGGAGGGTTAATTGGAAGTGGGGTGGAGGGAGGAGAACGGTAAATGGGGGGTTGGTTTGGTATTGGTTGTGGGGGTACTGGGACTGCTGAGATGTCTTCTAGAAATGCATTTAGTTGTTGTTCCCAGGTTTCCAGTGTCTGATCACTGAAAAAGAGAGGGGTATTATTTGTTTAGGATGCAGAGGGTATGATTATAAAAAGGCTTCTAGGGTCACGTGGATGGTAGTGGTGGGCTCAGTGGTGTTGGTATTGTTACACGAGAGATATGGACACCACATCCAATGGAGTGTCACTGGGGTTGCTAGGAGTGCAATAAGGAGGAGGAGTCCAAAGAGGGAGATGCAGACGACCCTTCAGCACATTGTTAAGGAGTCATTTGAGGGTCAAAACTAGAACTAGTGTGGTCAGGATTGAGAAGGGAGTGAGAGGAGGAATGGATCAATATAGAAGTTTTTTGAGTGAGCAGTTGGATCATGCCAGAGGGGTAGAGTTTTGTATTTTGTAGGTGTCCTAGACTGTTTACAGTCCAGAAGAGTGATGATCCAGAGTGGGCGATTATTTCCTGTGGGGATAAGGAGCCGTCCTTAGTGGATTTAGTCAAGATTTTATAGGGTAATTTTTTCGTGATATTGGGGGGTGGTTCATGATCCGCAATGGGATTATTTAGAATGTGTGGCTGGAGTAATTCTTCTACTGGGGAGAGTCTTATTTACCCTAGGTCTGGAGTTTAGTTGTGGACATGCTTTATCTAGTAATTCTTGTAGTGTCTTGAATGACCTGTGCATGAGCAGTGTTTGTATTTTGTGTTTGAGGAGGCCATTGTGTCTCTATTTGTCCAGCCACTTGTGGATTATAAGGCAGGTGGAAGTTCCAATCAATGTCTAAGTCTTATTGGACTGATGATGCTGTGAAGTGTGTGCCTTGGTCTGATTCAATGATTTGTGGTGGACCATAGAATCAGAAGCATGTTGAGAGTGCTTTCATAGTGGTTTTTGCATCTGGATGTCTTGAGGTGTAAGCATAAAATATTCCAGTTGCTGTGTCAACAATAGTGCATGCATATTTGTCTGCAAAGGGTACATGAAGTGGCCCAATAAAATCAATTTGTAAGACTTGATTAGGCACAAATGCTTTGGTCAGTCTGGGTGGTGTAAGAGATTTAAATGTGTGAGTGCCTTTGCATTGTTCACAGGAATTGATTGCTTGTTTAATGAGTTTGATGGGTGCCTTCAGGTTTCTTGTAAGGAACCAATGGGCAAGTGAGGAGTGTCCTAAATGTCCTTATGTTGTTTGTTTAAATACAATTTTTGGAAAAGGGGTGATGGACCACTCATTATTTTTATTTCTTACTAATTTTAGATTAATTACTAATGATTTTGAATTGTCCATGATGGTGATGTTTTCTCTTGGTGTAATTCCTTTTGCTAATGTATCTGGTATTGTGTTGTGCAGTGTTGTGGGTGTTTTGTCTGTAGCATGAGCGTGGACATGTGTAATGCATATTTTAATTTGTTTGGAGAGGTCGTGGAGTTTTATCCAATAGGCTTGTGACCATAAAGGCTTGCCATTAATTAACCAGCCTGATTGTTGCCATTTGCCTGACCATTCAGTGATTCCTTTACAAACTGCCCATGAGTCGGAAAAGATGTAAATTTTGGGCTTATGATTGTCAATTGAGTCCTTAATGGCTAAATATGTAGCTATGAGTTCAGCATGTTGAGCAGATTTGGACTTATAGGTCGCCGTTAGTGCCCTGGATGTCGCTGGGTTGAAGGCTGCTGCTCTCCATTCGTATTGGTTGCCGGTTACGGAGGCTGATCCATCTGTAAACCAGGCATGTTTAAGCTTAGGGCTATATTGTGGCCCTTTCACACCGATTGGATCGGGTGGTTGGACAAACTTGTTGGCACAGGTAGGTGGTTCTACCTCAATTTCGTTGACCTCCTCTGTGAGGAGGGCTGGTTCACTAGAGCCAGAGGTTGTGTTAATGTACCACTTCCACGCGAGAACCTTTTCATCAATTTGGGAACCTGCCACTTCTTCAGCTGACATTTGAGCCATGTCTTAAGGGGCAATGTGCTGCGCACGGTTATTGGGTTAAGTCCGGTCAGCGGCTCTACATGCAACAGTGCCACATATAGTGTCCAGATTAGTTTCTCAAAATGAGAAGATTTGTGGTAAGAGTAAGGGAATCTCTGAGTCCAGAATCCTACAGGGATTAGCTGTTTGTCTTCTATTCCTCTTTTGTATAGTCCCCAGCTGCCATGTTCTGCCATGAAAGTAATGTCTAGTACTATTTTGTCTCCTGGTTTGGTACTTTGTAGGGATTGAAAGTGGTGTATGTAGTCTTTTAATTGTTTAAATGCTTGTTCCTGTTCTTGGGTCCATATGAAATCTACTGCCTTCCTGGTGACTTTGTATATGGGTTTTGCAATGTCTAGTAGGTATAGTATGTGTTGTCTCCAGTACATGAAAAGTCCTATTAATTGTGCTTCTTTTTCGTTGGTTGGGCTTTTTAAGTTTAGTAATTTGTCTATACTTTGTTCGGCATGTTCCTACCTTGAGAGCTCCAATGGATGCCTAAAAACGTTTTGGTGTCTGGGGGCTGGATTTTGCCAGGATTAGTTGTCCAGCCTAGTGATCTTAGGTGTGTTACTAGTGACTCTAGATCAGATTGTAGAATCTGTTTGTCATTGTTATAGAGTAGAATGTCATCTATGTCTTGTATGATTGTGGATTTGTATTTTGTGGGGTCAATGTTGTTAGCAAGTAGGTTGTGTGCGATTGTGGGAGAGTTTTTGTATCCTTGTGGGAGTCTTTTGAATTGGTATTGTTTGTCTTGCCGTGTAAATGTGGCAATGGGTCTGGATTTTTCAGCTATAGACATTTCAAAGAACATGTCTGAGAGATCAATTGCTGCCATAAATCTAGGGTTGTCTCTCTGGATAATATTGATTACTTCTTGCGCAGCAGGCAGGCAGCCATCTATCTCTGGTGAGGCCTTACTCAGGTTGCGGTAGTCAGTTGTGATCCTGGGTGTGCCATTAGGTTTTTTACAGGCCAGATTGGGCTATTATAAATGTGTGATCTGCCTGGTTCTATTATACCTTCTTCCAAAAGTTTTTTAAGTGCTTTGGTTACATCCTCATGTCCTCCTTTAGAGGGTATTGAGGTGTGAATGAATTTGTATTTGGTTCTGATAATGTTAATGGAGGTATTTGTAGTGCAGTGAGGAAAGTTTTGATTTTATGTAGCCTGGGTGTGTGGGAAATGTGACAAAATAATGTTGGTAGGATGTCCATACCTACTATGTTTTGAACCTGAGGTGAGACTAGGAATGTGATTGGGGTTTGTTTGCCTTTGTATAGTATTTTTCCTCGTGTTGGGTAGGCTGGGGTCACATTTCATGTGACTCCTTCAATATGTACTGTAGGTCCTTTCTTTGTTTCTGTATTTAAATGTTTTTGTAAGCGGTGGGTTTCTTTCAGCAGGGAGACCTGTGAGCCGGTATCTATTAAAAAGATTTTATATTGTAATGGCCCACTTCCCAGGGAGATTTGGAGTGATATGTATGGTCTGTTGTCATTTATTGTGTTGAATGATGTGTGTATAACTAATGGGGGGTTACTGAATATAGGCACTTTAGGTGGGATTTCTTCAGGGTCTGTAGTGTAGAAGTAAGGTTCTGGCATTGGTGTCTGGTATGGCCCCCCTATTGTCAAACTTGCTGTGGTCGGCGGGGGCCTCTCCAGTTTCCCTGATTCTGTCTGAAGGGGTTTTGACTACTTTGAAATGGGTTGTTGTCCTGAATCTCTGTCCTGAAGGGGTTTCTTTGATTTTGTGGTTGGGTTGGTGGGTTTCTGTTGAATGGGTTGTTATTACCTCTAAATGGGTTATTTCTAAATGGGTTATTATTATTATTATTTCTGAGTTTATTATTGTCCTTGAAGAACGGATTGTTCCTCCTCCAATAATAAGCTTGTCCTTGTCTGTGTTGGTCATTCTGCCTGTTCTGATTGGTTTGGGGTGTTTTTAAGGGCTTTAGAGGTCCTCTATACTGTTGCATAGGAAATGAATATTTTTTGATTCCTCTGCCGTGAAGGCGAATTTCTTTTCTGCTGATAGGTCTTGGTGCAGTTGGATTTTCCTTTTAATATCCTCTGCAGTGTTGGACCTTGCAATAAGGTTTTGAAGCTGCATTTTGTAGCCATCTGGAGCGTTTCTTATTAGTACCTTGACTATCCCTTCTACATCTGAGTTTTCCCATGGTGAGCTCAAATCTGGTTTATAGAGGCTAGTAAGGATCACCAGTTTCCTTAATTGGGTCTGTAATTGTGTAAGAGACTCCCAGTGTGCTGAAAACTGTCCTGAAGACAGGTCCACTGATGGAAATGCTCTTCTCCATGCATCTCCTACCCAGCTCCATAATGATCTTACTGTATTGGAGTGTTGTTCTGCAGTTTCCTTTAGTGCTGTTTTTAATTTGGCTAATTCTATTGTGCCTATCACTGCTGTGAGTTCATCTGCACTTAGCATAGACGTGTGGCCTCCAAGTTCATTTATTTTTACAAGCCACTCTACGTCCGTTAATTCTCCTTTAATCAATAGTTTTCTGAGTTCTGCTAGTTCCTGCCTCGAAAATGAGGTGAATTCTACTGTTTCCTCTGTTCCTTCATTTTCCGATTTTATTACCCTCTTTTTTACTACTACTGGCTTGCTGGAGTATTTTGCAACTACCTTCTGTGCCAGTGATCTTTCCTTGTCAGTGTCCTCCTGCAGGTGATGGATTGTCTGTAGAAATATTCCTACTACCTCCTGTGGTGGTGCTCTTTCTATTATTGGAATCAGATTGTTAGGATCTACTATGTTTTGGTTGAGGCCAGGGGCTGTCTGGATTTTACATTTGGCCCTCAGGGCATCCTCTACTGGCCTCCATTTGCTTTCTGATGGTATGTTAGGCTCGGTAGGGTCATTTCTTTTGAAAAGCTTGTTAAAGAAGTTTTTAACTTTCTGCATGGTGTTGAGTGTCCCTCATAGGTCGGACAGTCTGTTTGATGCATCAATGACTCTGGTTCTATTTTTGCTCATCAGTTTATGTTGTTCATTATATTCCACTAATGTGTGAGACCATGTGATATTTATCTTTCTCTGACTGACTTATGTTGCTTAGCATAATGCTCCCCAGTTCCATCCATGCTGTTGCAAATGGTAAGAATTCCTTCTTTTTTAAAACAGTGTAGTATTCCATTGTGTAGATGTACCACAGTTTTCTAATCCACTCATCTGCTTATGTGCACTTAGGCTGTTTCCAGATCTTAGCTATGATGAATTGGCTGTGATGAACATAGGGGTGCACATATCCTTTCTGATTGGTGTTTGTTTACTTGGGTTACTTTGTTTATTGATTATTGAGTTTAGCTTATGCACTTTTTAAAAACTTAAAATTTTTTCATTATAGTTGACATACAATGTTATATTAGTTTTAGGTATACAACCATAGTGAATAGATATTTATATACCTTATGAAATGACTCTCGATAGGTCTCCTGCCCATCTGACACCATACACAGTTATTACAGTACTAGAGGCCCGGTGCACGAATTTGTGCACAGGCGGGGTCTGGCTGGCCTTCCAGGCTGGGCCGGCCAGGGGGAGGGGTCAGGGGGAGGTGTTTTTTATTAAGGTATTATATGTACACATATAATACCTTAATAAAAAAATGAAAAAAAAAGTAATGTTGAAAAAATACATAAATATGCTAATTCTATTTTTAGAATGACAGTGGAGAAAACAAATATTATGATTAGTTTGTCCACCATCAACAGTGAACTTTCATACTGAAGTATTTATTTTCATTTTAATTTTTTTAATGCAGCACTTTTATTTTTCTCACAATGACATATGCAAGGCAAATGGAGACTCATGCACTCAGGCTCAAACGCTACGCATGTGCCCGCAGTCCGCTTAGAAGCATTTGCGGTGGATGATGGAAGGGCCCGACTCATCGTACTCCCATTTGCTGATCCTCATCTGGAAGGTGGACAGCGAGGCCAGGATGGAGCCGCCGATCCACACCAAGTAACTGCGCTCCGACGGGTCGAAGATGTTGATCTTCATTGTGCTGTGGGCCAGGGCTGTGATCTCCTTCTGTGGGAGCCTCTTCCATGTCCCGCATGGTTCAGAGTTCCTGTTCAGGGTTCGGGTTCTGGAGAAGGCCGCACACAAATGAAGAGACTGGAAAAGAGTTAATTTGGGAAAATGGGGGGCCAGGAGGGAGTCCACCTTTAGGGGGAGGAATACCACTGCTCTGGCCTTGCTATCTTTTTTATTGAGGCTATGGGAAACACCCATATCCTTTTGGCAGGAAATTCCAATAATAGACAATCAGCAAGAATTTACATATGATTAACAGGTGGAGATTGCTTTAACTACCAATGTCTCAACTAAACAATGAGTGAACAGCTCCGACCATTCAGAGCAATTAAGGTTGACCAGCCTTCCAGATTCCCTTTTCACATTTCTGTATTAGTGACAATGTTCGGTTTCCGGCATCTCCCCCAAATTCCTTCCTTTAAAAAATCTTGCATCTGCAGACCAGAAATAAACATATAAGAACAAAAAATGTTTGAGTCCCAATTTCAATGTCCAAAAGTTCTGAGTCCAAGTTTCAATATCAAACAGTTCCTTTTGTGTACATGTCAGCAATGATATCTGGATGGTGGACAAATGGTGGCAATGCAGGTCCGACCTCTGGTTTGGTCCTGGGCATCCTGCAGCGACGCACACCTGCTCACTGCTAGCATGGCAAGGTGTTGTCAGCGTCTTCCATCTCTGGACTATTTCTCCTCTTCATGGCTTGAGCATTCCCGTTAATTCCTCTCTGTTAGAGGAATCCACATGGTCTTGGAGTTGTTTTCTGAAAATATACAAACATATTCTCGACCAAAAGTTAATAGAGGAATCTTTTCTATAAATTGTACTTGGGATCCTTTTTATTTTTTGCCCAAACAATTTTCCTTTGGCTTATTTTGACACCATGTGTGTTTTTCATGGCTGTCTTGCTGTTAGCATTACAATTGAAAATTAATTTTCAAAGCAAAAATATTTTGTCTAGATGTAATTTACTTACAGGATATATTTTTCCTTACATGGTATTTTTCCACTATTCCCCCCCCTTTTTTTTAATTTAATTATTAGGCTTTTGGAAAATTTTTATAATGCAGTTTTGATAACTTTAAATTTTAATTTTTTGCACAAAAATATGACTGCTTTAAGTTCATTGCATGTTAAGCAATTTTACCATGAAATGAACTACCAATAGAAATTTTGGTTAATACTTTAGGAACAGCTTTTTGTACAATTAAATTTTCTAGAATATTCACTTATTTCAATTAGCCAATTTAAATTAATCTGAAAACTTGACTACTATTTTACTGTCAAATTTAATACTCTAACAACAATCTTAGTTTACCCTGTAAATATTAGTGGAAAGGATTATTTGCATCCTTGAGAAATCCCTGAGCATTCCTGGTGTTAGGCTAGATTTAGATATAGGGCAGCTGCTGTTGTCCAAGTCTCTGTTTGTTGCCTGGGTCCTGATCTGAGCTGGGCCAAGTCTCTTTCTGAGCTGGGTCAAGTCTCTGTTGCCTGGGTCCTGATCTGACCTGGGCATGGGAAGCGCGAAGCAGCCATGGGGGCAGGAGACCTTCCTCAGAAGGGGCGAAGGTTAAAGCCCCTGCAATGTTGGAGGGGTGAGGGTCTGTGCCCCACCTCTGTTGATCCCCAAGTTCTCTCCTGATGGCCCCTCTGCGACTGTGCCTGTCTTAGGTTGTTCCTTACATGAGGAATCTTACCTGTCTCTGGCTTACCAGTCATCTTCTGGGGCCAAGCAGGGTGATGTGAGGTTCAGTTTTGTCTCCTTGGTAGCCTATGCCCCCGTGGCCTCCACGCTCAGCACCTGCCTTGGGATCCCCTTGCCTGCTGGCAGGGCCCCGGCATTGATCACATATCTTGGGGAACCCAGGTTTCTTCTCCAGGGAGGGCCCAGCTCATGGCATTGTGCGAGAGACAGATCCATAGTACCAGCCACCATGAGGCTTCAACCTCAGCATGAACTGAAAACTCAGGCAACAGCTGTGGGCAATTGGATTGTGAGAAGAGGGTCCCTCTTGGCAAAAAGGGCAAGAAGGGCCAATATAGAATGCTCAAGTGTCTTCCCATGGGGCCTTCCACACAGTGGAAGGGATTAAATCCTTTCATGTCCTTTTAAATTGCTGCCAAACATTCAAAGAATTAGTTTGTAAGTTTGTTTGGGATAATTGTACAATATGCTGTTGTAAAATATCAAAAATTATAATGACATTGTAGAATAATATCATGTAAGGATATTCTTCGCTTTAAGCCATGGCAATTCAATTTCAAACTGGCTGTCAATTTCTTTTTGTATAGACAAGGTCTTAGTTATATTTTCTGCACCTCTCCCAGGAGCAAGTAGTGATAGTCCCCTACTTTCTTGCCCCACCCATGTTCCTCCTGGAAACTACATTAGGCGGGGAATCAGCCCAGGTAAGGGTTCTTACCCATGAAGGGTCAGGAGCATAAGTCTGAAATACTTCCACATTTTCCCCAGGTAATATTACCATACAGATGATTACTGCTAGCATGGCAAGAAAGACGTTCTCAGGCGTCAGGCGTCTGTACTGTCTCCTTTACCATGCCCTAGGAGACCTCCGGGCTGTTTGTTGTCCGGCTCATTCTCCTCCTGCTCCTCATCTTCGTGGACTGCTTGGAGTCACTGCTCTCTGTGGCTGTTGATTGTCTGCAGCTGCATGGTGTAGCTCCAGGCACAAGGTCCTCATTAGTCTGGCTAGTTTCTCTCTTGGCTCCCTGTTGCAGTTTAATATTTCTAGCAGGAATCCACACTGGTTTGGAAAAATTCTCTTGGAATATACAAGCATACCCTCTGCCAAAGGTTAATAATGGGTCAGGTCCCTTCCATAAACCATATTCAGGATCCTTCCATTTAACTAGACCATTTTCTTTTGTTTTATTCTGGCACCAATGTAGTTCCATAGGTGTCCTTCCTTCAGCATCACAAGTGAAAAAATTTAAAGTAATTAAGGCTTGGTGCAGCCTACCTGCAGGTGATTTCTCCATCATCCCCCCTTTTTGTTTTTCAAGTTGGGATTTCAGCCACTGATGCTGTCGTTCAATAATGGCCTGTCCTTGGGAATTATATGGTATTCCTGTAATGTGTTGAATTTTCCATCTTTTACAAAATTCCTGGAATTGGCTGCTTGTGTAAGCAGGCCCATTATCAGTTTTAATTATTTTTGGAATTCCCATGACGTCAAAAGCAGCTAGGCAATGATTAATAACCTGTTTTGCCATTTCTCCTGTAGATGCAGTAGCCCATAGGACTTTTGAAAAGGTATCTACAGAGACATGTAATGCCCCAAGGCGTCCAAAGGAATTATAATGCGTTACATCCATTTGCCAGATATGATCCCTCAGCAAACCTCTAGGGTTGACTCCTGTGTTAGTCTCTTGAGGTAGATGTAACATGCAAGTTGGACATTCCTTAATAATCTGTTTTGCTTGTTGTCAAGTGATTGAGAATTGTTTAGATAGCATTTTGGCAGGCTGATGTAAAAGCTGATGAGATTCTAAGGCTTCTTTTAATAAAGCAACCAGTTGATCAGCCTGTGCATTTCCTTTTGTTAAAGGACCAGGTAAGACACTATGAGCCCTGATGTGAGTGATATAAAAAGGATATTGTCTCTGTTGTACAATCTGCTGAACTTGTTTGAATAGTAAAAATAAACTTTGGTCACTAAGCCATTTCAACCGGGCAGTTTCGATCCTATTCACTAAGTTTGCAGCATAAAAGGAATCAGGGACAATATTAAGAGGCTCTTGGAAATCCTGCAATGCAGCTTTAATAGCTTCTAGTTCAATTCTTTGTACAGAAGTATGACTGGTCAGTATGACTCAGTCTGAATTTATTGTATGATAGGCAGCTTTCCCAATTGATGATCCATCAGTAAAAACATTTAAAGCTCCAGGAATAGGTTCCTGCCTAGTATTTTTTGGTATAATGATGGAGGTATTATATAAAAATTGTAGTAATTTATCTTTTAACTAGAGGCCCGGTGCATGAAATTCATGCACGGAGGGGGGTTGTCCCTCAGCCCAGCCTTTACCCTTTCCAATCTGGGACCCCTCGAGGGATGTCTGACTGCCCGTAAATGGGCAGTCGGACATCCCTCTCACAATCCAAGACTGCTGGCTCCCAACTGCTTGCCTGCCTGCCTTCCTGATTGCCCCTAACCACTACTGCCTGCCAGCCTGATCATCCCCTAACCACTCTGCTGCCAGCCTGTTTGCCCCCAACTTCCCTCCTCTGCCGGCCTGGTCACCCCTAACTGCCCTCTCCTGCAGGGTTGATCACCTCCAACTGCCCTCCCTTGCAGGCCGGGTGCCTCCCAACTGCCCTCTCCTGCTGGCCATCTTGTGGTGGCCATCTTGTGTCCACATGGGGGCAGGATCTTTGACCACATGGGGGCAGCTATATTGTGTGTTGCAGTGATGATCAATCTGCATATTACTCTTTTATTAGATAGGATAGAGGCCTGGTACAGGGGTGGGGGCCAGCTGGTTTGCCCTGAAGGGTGTCCCAGATCAGGTGGGGGTTTCCTTGGGGTGTGGGGCGGCCTGAGCGAGGGGCCTGTGGTGGTTTGCAGGCCGGCCACGCCCCCTGGCAACCCAAGCAGAGGCCCTGGTATCTGGAATTTATTTTCCTTCTACAATTGAAACTTTGTAGCCTGGAGCAGAGCCAAGCCTGGGGCTCCCTCCGCAGGCAGCCATTTGTGTTGGGGTTATAATTGAAACTTTGTTGCCTTTAAGCGGGTGGGCCCGGCCAGGGTGTGCGGAAAGCTTTGCTTCCCCTGTTGCTGGCGGCAACCCTGGCCTGCTCTCTCAAGCTCCATTCTGCGGCTATTTGTTTGAATTTGTTTACCTTCTATAATTGAAACTTTGTAGCTTGAGTGGAGGCTTAGGCCTGGCCAGGGCAGGCGGAAAGCTTGGCTTCCTCTGTTACCTAGGAAACCTTACTCTCTGTGGCTGTAGCCATCTTGGTTTGGGTTAATTTGCATACTCGCTCTGATTGGATGGTGGGCATGGCTTGTGGGTGTGTCGGAGGTATGGTCAATTTGCATATTTGTCTATTATTAGATAGGATAAGTGACAGCTAAGTTCCCCTGAATATCCACTTAACTCAATTTCCCTTGAGGTGCCAAGGGAATGGTGAAAAAACAATCTTAAAGATCTACTACTATGAGCGACCAATTTAAAGGGATTTGTGAAGGTGCTGGGAGTCCAGGTTGTAAAACTCCCATCGTATGCATAGTTGCATTAACTGCTCTAAGATCGTGTAACAATCGCCATTTTCCTGTCGCCTTTTTAGGGATTGTAAATATGGGATAATTCCAAGGACTATTCGAAGGTTCTATGTGGCCAGCATCTATTTTTTCTTGTATTAATTCATGAATATGATTTAATTTCTCCTTGGTTAATGGCCACTGATCCACCCATACAGGTCTATCATCTTTCCATTGTATAGGATCAGCATGAGGGTGAGGAGACTGAGCAGTGATCACTCCTAAAAAGGTTGATATCCTATCTGAGTTATTAACTGCTTTTCTTTGCCATAACAATACATGCCTGTAAACCTTCTAAAACATTTAAAGTATAGTTATTAATTTTTATTTGATAAGGCTTTCCATGCAATTTCAGGTATATTAGATCTGTTTTAAAAAGATTTCCTTTAGAAGAGAGAATAAACTTCTTGTATTACTCCAGGCCCTTGGAGCTTTCCAAGAATCATCTCTGTTAAAGCCTTGAAATTTTAACATGGAAAAACACCAAATATATATATCCATATATGATTTAAAGATTATAATATTTTAATAATTATCTTAAGATATCAATTAGATTTTAAACTGGTTTTTGCATAGAAAAATTTTGGTTGAGATCACAGCATTAATCCTCTTTTTTAATTAGACCAATAATAACTTATTTTGAATTCCTAATAGAGAAAAACACGACATTTTATTTTCTCAAAAGTAAGTTCCTATACTTTTGACATTTAATTACCACAACTATATAATTTCTCCCAATTTAATTTGCATTTTGAACTTTTAAAGCTGGCAAGTCAAATATTTAGCATTTTGTCATTTCAAAATATCTAAAACTTTAGCTTTATTATTTATATAATTAAACAAACTTCCAAAAAAAAAGTTTGCTGCCAAAGAAGTTTGGAGGAAGTTTGTAGCCATTCAAATGCAAATTGCCACATTCCTTAGCATACTGGGAGAGTGGGCTTCCATATTGGATCTCCATGTGTCTCCCTTCCCCCACATCCTGCTTGCTTTGGAGGAAGCTTCAGCAACAGATCTGGCCGAATTTCTTTTCATGCTTCAAAGATAGACAGATCTTAAATTTTTTCTTTCTTTTTTGCTTTCCGAAGTAATAACTAACACCCAATTTGGCCAAGATTTCCTTGTGAGTTCTTTTATAATTTTTAAACACAGCATTGAGTAATCTCATTGAAGGAGAGCAGATAGCCTTGCCCTCTCCTGCCACCTTTGAACTTCTCAGCACCAGAGGCGGTTTCAGCAGTGGAGTTTCATTTCTTATTACAGATTTTAAATTCCAAATACAAACTAAGATTTTAATTTGAACAAGAAACCACATTCTTTAAGCATGCAAACCAAAAGTCTATAATAAAATTTACTTTATATTTATAACCTAATTCTTCCCCATTAGCCTAGCTGAAAAAGACGTTCCCACCCTACTTACAGATCTGTTTTCAGCAGCTGGTCCATGGGCTTTTGAGTGCGGTCAATTTCCCTCAACTTTTTTCGGTGAATTTTCCACACCTTTTCTCAGTGTTTTTTTTCCTCCTTCGCTCTAGACAAAAAATATCATCTCCTCCAGAAGCCCCACGTTGGGCGCCAGATGTGGGAGCCCCTTCCACGTCCCGCATGGTTCAGGGTTCCTGTTCAGGGTTCGGGTTCTGGAGAAGGCCGCACCCAAATGAAAAGAGACTGGAAAATTTAATTTGGGAAAATGGGGGGCCAGGCGGGAGTCCACCTCTAGGGGGAGGACTACCACTGCTCTGGCCTTGCTATCTTTTTTATTGAGGCTATGGGAAACACCCATATCCTTTTGGCAGGAAATTCCAATAATAGACAATCAGCAAGAATTTACATATGATTAACAGGTGGAGATTGCTTTAACTACCAATGTCTCAACTAAACAATGAGTGAACAGCTCTGACCATTCAGAGCCATTAAGATTGACCAGCCTTCCGGATTCCCTTTTCACATTTCTCTATTAGTGACAATGTTTGGTTTCCGGCATCCTTCTGCGTCCTGTCCGCGAATCCAGGGTACATGGTGGTTCTGCCAGACAGCACCGTGTTGGCGTAGAGGTCCTTCTGGATGTCCATGTCACACTTCATGATGGAGTTGAAGGTGGTCTCGTGGATGCTGCAGGACTCCATGCCCAGGAAGGAGAGCTGGAAGAGCGCCTCTGGACACTGGAACCGCTCGTGGCCCATGGTGATCACCTGCCCGTCGGGCAGCTTGTAGCTCTTCTCCAGGGAGGAGGAGGACGCAGCCGTGGCCATCTCCTGCTTGAAGTCCAGGGCGACATAGCACAGTTTCTCCTTGATGTTGTGCATGATCTCCCGCTTGGCAGTGGTGGTGAAGCTGTAGCTCTGCTCTGTGAGGATCTTTATGAGGTAGTCAGTCAGGTCCTGGCCTGCCAGGTCCAGACGCAGGATGGCGTGGGGGAGGGCATGGCCCTTGTAGATGGGCACCGTGTGCGTGACCCCGTCCCCAGAGCCAATGACGATGCCTGTGGTGCAGCAAGAGGCATACAGGGACAGCATGGCCTGGTTGGCCACGTACATGGCAGGAGTGTTGAAGGTCTCGAACGTGATCTGGGTCATCTTCTCAGAGTTGGCCTTGGGGTTCAGAGGGCCTTGGTCAGCAGCACTGGGTGTTCCTTGGGGGCCATGCACAGCTCGTTGTAGAAGGTGTGATGCCAGATCTTCTCCATGTTGTCCCAGTTGGTGACTATGCCGTGTTCGATGGGGTACTTGAGGGTCAGGATGCCGCGCATGCTCTGGGCCTTGTCGCCCACGTAGCTGTCCTTCTGCTCCGTGCCCACCATGATGCCCTGGTGCCGGGGGCGCCTGACGATGGACGGGAACACGGACCGGGGGGCGTCCTCCCACGCGAAGCTGGCCTTGCACATGCCGGAGCCATTGTCAATGACCAGTGTGACCTGGGAGGGCGGCGGGGCGCAGAAAGCGAAAATGGGCGGAGCGGAGCGGGGAGCTGGCGGCTTCAGCAACTGAGCCATACTGAAGTATTTTAACAACTGTTTAATTATTCAAAAGTTTTATGTGTGGATTATTCCTAAAATTCTAAAATCATGTCTATTCATTACACCAAACCAGCAAAATTTTTATATTGTTAAATTTTATAGTTAAAATGCACAATAGCAAAAATGGTAGATGTTTGCTAAGAGATATAAAAGTAATTTCTTCATCAATTTTACCTACGTTAAAAAGTTTCTTAAAGTTACATCCAACAAATATCTGCAGATTATTTCCTATAATAATAGGAAATAGGACTGCTCCATTAGGTGGGAGATTAAAAGACACCATAAGATACTGCCTGCAAGGAGCTTGCAATTTCACATGGGCTAAAATTTATGTATATTAGATTCACAGAGCATCATGAACAATGTAGGATTAAGAGGCATGATTATCATTAAGAAGGAAAACATGGAAGTTGAGCAGTTTCTAATAAAAGTAAATGTCCTACAGGTAAAAGGAGAAAATTTTAAAAAGCAGGTGCTAAAAAAATAAAAAATAAAAATAAAAAGCAGATGCTATTCTAGACTGAGAAATATCATAACTATTTTATAACATTTTTACTTAGCCCCTATATATAAAAGAATACCTCTTATATTTAATTAGTCATTTTACATAAAATGAAACTCATTGAGCATGAATCTTTATGCAAACAAATATCTAAAAAAATGCATTCCTTCATCAAATAAGTAAAAGGAAATTTAAATGCACTAACACAAAATACTGGGAATATTAATTGTAAAGAATTACATTAAATATTAGGAAATTACTCTATATCTGAATTGCAGGAAGTAAAAGTAGAAACAGGTTGAAAATAATCCTTTCTTTCCTCACCACTTTTAGCAACCTCTGAATGAAGTAGGAGGACACCACTTTAACCAAGTAATCAAAGTTAGCAGCCGACTTGGGCAAATTGTTAACATATGCCTATAGGAACGATGCTAAAGACAATTGCTGTATTTCTGTCAACTGTGTAATATAAGGATACAGCATAGGGAACATAGTCAGTAATCCTATATAATAAAAGGCTAATATGAAAATTGTCCCCTTGACAGGGAGTTTGACCAGGGGTCAGGGCCAGCCAGGGGGAGGTGTTTACCTATGCTGCCATCTTGGTTTCTTCTCCTATATTGATTTTTTAATAAGCAATGTTGACGGTATTATAAGCATCAGTAATGCTAATATAAATATTGCCAAGAAGATTATAAACCATGGTGACTGATGTATAGATAATGTTGATAGTAATATAAACAATAGGATACAATTTAAATAATGCTTATGCTAAAATCAACACTTTGGGACACTAAGTTCTGACCAATAGAATTTTTAAAGTAGTTTATAATTCTTGGCCAAGTTTAATATTTAGGTAAATAACTAAACCAAACTCAGAATTTTATGGCCACTGCAGTATTTATCTAATGTTTATTTAAGTAGTAATGTGAGTTTTAAATTTAAAATTTTAGATTTCAGTTCTGTGTGGAGCTCATTATTCTTGAATGTAATTGGAAAACACAGCTGCTTCCTTTTTGTACTCTGAGGTGAAAATAAAGGCTTATTTCTATTCACTAGAATAGATAGGTTTTAAAAAAATGAATATGTATTTGGCCTAATCCAGTTGTTTTCACATTATGTTACTTATCTATAATAATAAAAGCGTAATATCATAATTAGACCAGACAGCCAAATGACCTTCTGGATGTCATCCCAGACGAAGCCATGGTGGCAGGGGCCGAGGCAGAGGTGGTTAGGAGTGATCAAGCAGGCAGGCAAAGAGTTAGGGGCAATCAGGCAGGCAGGCGAGTGGTTAGGGGTGATCAGGCAGGCAGAGGGGTTAGGTGCAATCAGGCAGACAGGCAGAGGCAGTCAGGGCCAATCACGTAGGCAGGTGAGCAGTTAAGGGTGATCAGGCAGGCAGGCGAGTGGTTAGGGGCAATCAGGTAGGCAGGTGGACATCCCCTGAGGGATTCTGGATTGTGAGAGGGTGCAGGCCGGGCCGAGGTACCTCCCCCCCATACCCATGCACGAATTTTGTGCACCGAGCCTCTAGTGTGTTAGATATTCTTAAAGGGGAATGGGAGGATGTCAAAATCTCAAGAATATGAACTTCATACTGAAACTGTGTGCTTACATATACTGTACTATTTATGCTGTATTTCTCTTAGATCTGAGAATTGGTTTTATGTACTATGTTGGGGCTTCATGAAAGATGCTTAGAGTTTGTGTTAATGGTATCCAAAGAGAGTATGCTTTGTATTTTTTAGTAAAATGCCCTCGAAAAGTGCCTTTATTTTATAATAGACAGTCTTCAGCAAAAACCATGTAAATGCCTTTAGTTATTTGAATATAAGACAAAATATTATACTTGTGACTAGATTTCTTTTTTGAGGCATATCTTAAAGTACTCATCAAGAACAGACTACTAAAGTAAAATATAATTACAATATATGTTGCATAAGTTTTTAAAGCACTCAGTGCCCTATACATAGTTGGTATGTAAATAAAATTTGTGGCTGCTTGCTTAATGGTTCCTTTTTGTTTACACTTGAAACATACAAAAAAAGATGAGTGTTAAGTTTTGCCAGCCACTTAACAACTGCTTTAAAGTATAGTCGTTAGTATTTCTTACTATCTCGGACTCATTCTGTAAATATATTTTGTTAGTTCACAGTGAGTACACTGGATGACGTCAAGAACTCTGGCAGTAGTAGTATCTTACCAGACAGTTCTGTGCAAAGTTCTGAAATACCTGCTGTTCAAGGGGATACGGTGTGTGTTTCAATTAATCAGCAAGATGACTCACCTCCTTTGCATACCAATGAAGAGAGATTTTCAGCAAAGAAAGCACGGATAGAAAGTGAAATGGACTCTTCAGAAATTTCAAATGTGAGTGCTGCTAACTTGGTAAGAACAACTTATCAGAATTATGAGTGAATACATTAAAGCAATAACCTATTATTGAGGCATAAACCCCAATAATAATAAATTGTATTATGTATTATTTTATACTTTACAAAGCACTTTTTTTTACAAAGCATTGTATGTATGATTTTATTTTAACATTTTATTTTTATCAAACTTCTTGTTTTGTAGAGAAAGAAAATGAGAATGTGTGAGTTAAATAACTTGCTTAAAGTCTTTCAGTTTGAATGTGTTTTTCAGTCTAGCATTAAGGAACTGAGTCGATAGCAAGTCTTGTGTGCAAATGCAGCTCTGATAGGTGGGAAATGGTGCACACTGGGATGAGTGTTAAAAGTTCTCTTCACAGACTTCAGACAGCACTTGGAGGTGGTGTTTAAGATGAAATCTGCGTGTCATTCCCATTGTAGATTCTTTAAAAATGCATTGATTTGTGATTATATATAGGTTTATATTTTTGGATGAGTACTTCTGTTCATGTTTTCCTATTTCCCACACTAGTATTAAGATACTAGATGTGAGGATAATCCAGAATAGGTCATACTAGTTTTGTTTATAAAGTAACTTCCAGAAGAAACAAGCATATATAAAAAGTTGTTGAGAAAAATTATTCAAATGTGCTTTTCTAAATGGCCACCATCCTATCCTATATAATAAAAGGCTAAAAAGCAAATTGACCGAACAGCAGAACAGCCAGTCGCTATGATGTGCACTGACCACCAGGGGTCAGCTCCTGCATTGAGCGTCTGCCTCCTGGTGGTCAGTGGGCTCCCACAGATGGAGCGCCGCTCAGCCAGAAGCTGGGCTCACGGCTGGCAAGCGCAGCGGCTGTGATGGGAGCCTCTCCCGCCTCCGGGGCAGTCGGACATTCCCTGAGGGTTCCTGGACTGTGAGAGGGTGCAGGGCGGGCTGAGGGACCTCCCGCCCCTGAGTGCAGGAATTTCGTGCACCAGGCCTCTAGTATACTGTAATTTCTTTAAAAACTTAGTGCCTCCAGGCTGTTTCCATTTACATCTGTTGGTCAAACCTTAAATCCATGGCCCCACCTAACTGACATCCTAACTAGTGTATTTGTCTCCGCTTTCAAATTCTCCTAGGTCACTGTCATTATAGCTATCCGTTCAAAGCACAGGCTTAGTTAAATTACTTTCTTGTCCCATAACGGTCAGAGTCCCTATTACTTACAGATTAAGTTCAAACCCTTTTACTTACTCTGATATGACTTTCCTCCATAATGCCATTTCACCTTGACTGCCCTCGTCTTTCCTACCATGTACTCCTCTCAGCTGGCCATTTCCTGAATCCACAGGAGCTTCCAGTTCTCCCTGACTTCTCTCATAACACACCCTCCACCAGGATGCTCTTCCTAAGCGCCCCTCGGCAACTTGTGAACACATCGCGGACTCCCAAACCTGTCCCCAAAGAAGTGTCTTTCATCAACTCAGATTTCATCGTTTCTGTGAAAAATAACCTACCTATTCTTTGAATAGTCACTTTTTTATACTGCCGTACATTGTAATAAACTGTAAATGTTCTCATTTATAACTATATTCATATTGCAAATTACATGTTATTCACCTTTATAAGTCCTGGTAATCCCGAGTCTCTGGATTCTTACCTAACAGCCGCAGAACACTTATTTATTAAATGGGATTGGTATGTGAGCACTGACTTTATTGAAGGAAAGATAAAAACCTCAGGTCAGCTCTCTGTGGATAAAACCCTTATTTAAATTGGATTAAATGCTATATCAACAACTAGTATTATTCATTACATAATTTTCTCTATGTCTATATGTACTCATTTGGAATTGTTTTGAGTGAATTGTGTTAACATACAAAGTTTAATGTGGATTTGCATCAGGAAGAACAATTTGTAAGAGCTATTTTCAGCTCTAACAAGGAAGTAGGACAGTTTTAAAATTTTAGAAGTATTATAACTTATCTCAGTCAAACACTTGCTAGGTCATTTCGTTGTCACTTATGTTACTTTTTTTTAACTCCCAGGCCTATTCAGAAATAATAAAAGAAACTTTTAGTTTTGCTTACTGCTAATTTTCTTGTGACTAAGGTAGAAATGAAAATAGTTTCAATATTGAATTGTCTCTTTGTTAAAATATTGTAAGATCTATTTCATATTAATCTTTTGTCCATGTTGGCCAATTTCATTAGCTCTTTATTATGTCCAGGCAGGAAAATTATGGCTATCAAATTTGAAATAAACAATATATTTGCAATAAAAAAAAAACAACAGTGCGTCATCATACGGCAAGATGCTGTCAGCAGATGATAATAGGCTAAATTATAGCATTATACTTAGCTATTATACTTAGATTATACTATTATACTAAATTATACTATTATACTTAGATTATACTATTATACTAAATTATACTATTATACTTAGATTTATATTTAAGTATAAAAGTATCTAAATTATCCTTCTCATAGAGAATAGCATTAGATACAGGTGAAACCATATGGGTTGTTTAAGGGAGAAATAAGATTGATAGTAACAAGAAAAACAAATATTTAGATTCCTTTAACAAGGAATAAAGAATAATTTGTTTTTTAACTGGGGTTTTTTAGTGTAAATGGTTTCAAAGGTTGAACATTATTATAGTATTATAAGTAATGGACTTAATATATGGGGTAGAAATTGGTCATATTTATATTTTTTTCTTTTCATAGATATACTACAGGCCCTGGTGCACGAAATTTGTGCACTCGGGGGGGGGGGGGCCCTCAGCCCAGCCTGCACCCTCTCGCAGTCTTGGGAGCCTTCGGGGGATGTCCGATTGACAGCTAAAATTTCAATTTTCATTGCAAATTTGGTAATTTAAAAAAAAAATGATGTATGCAGAAATTCACAGTGTGAAAATAGTGAAACTTACATGTGGGTAATGGAATCATCACTTAATCCTTAAGGTCTACTCATATGTAATGTCTTTTCAGGTCTTCAGAACCTAAATTGAAATGTACTTGGGGCAAGATACAATTGAGGAAATGGGCTCATGTGTGAACTTACTTTTTGTGAAGTTAAATATTTCAGCTTTACTATTTGTATTTTTAAATTGCTGATAGTTGTAATGTCTGTGTGGGACCTAACAGCAGTCAGCTTCTGTATTATTCTAGGGTTTATAGAGAAAAACTTTTTGATGTAAAGACATAGACTCTCATCTAAACTCACTATCCCATTGCATTCCCAGGGAGAGTCTGGTTGTATGGGGCAGAGGGTAGAGAGGCAAGGTGGCAAGGAGGAGGGGAAGCTTTCAAGGAGATAGCAGAGTGTGGGTTCTACTCCCAACCCAATCATTTTTGAGCTGGGCCTCAAGCGTTTGCATTTTTAAATGCCTTTATTTAGGTATGATTGATTTTCAGTAAACTTCACATATCTGAAATATATAAACTGGTAAATGCTGATAAGTTTATAACTATGAAATCATCTCTACAGTCAGGATAATGAACATACCGATTGCCCTAAAAGTGTCCACATGCCCCCTTGTCATGCCCCCTTTCTGCCATTCCTTGTACCCCTTCCCAGGTCATCATTTTCCTGCTGTCACTATTTATTAATTGGTATTTTCAGAACTTTATGTCAGTGGAATAATGTAATCTTTGTGCGGTTTCTTTCACTCGGGCATACTTGTTTTGCATTTCATCCATGTAGTTGTGTATTAATTCATTCTTTTTTATTGTCTTTAGTCCCTATTCTGTTGTATGCATGTAACACAGTATATTTATTCATCCATTCATTTGATGACATGTTTGAGTTTTTCCCAGGTTTCTGTTACGAAGGCGTCATGAACATTTGTCTTTGTTTTGAACACATATTTTCATTTCTCTTGGGAAAACAATGAAGTCAGTTTTGTAGATAATATTGTCCAGGTCTCCTATGTCAATGCCCGTTTTTGGTACTTGTTCTATCACTCAACAGAGGGATATGGAAATATCTGAATATAATTGTGGAGCTATATTTGTATATGTATTTAGCTTACTATATGGGGATTTATAAATCAATGATTCTGATCTATATTACTTGTAATACATATATCTAAGTTAGGTATCATCAACATTACATAAATTATTTCTCTGTTTCCTTTATTGTAAAACTAGAGGCCCAGTGCGCGAAATTCATGCACTCGCGGTGGGGGGGGGTCCCTCAGCCCGGCCTGTGCCCTCTTTCAGTCCAGGAGCCCTTGGGGGATGACCGACTGATGGCTTAGGCCCGCGGGGAGTGGGCCTAAATCTGCAGTTGAACATCGCACTGACCACCAGGAGACAGCTCCTGCATTGAACGTTTGCCCCCTGGTGGTCAGTGCATGTCATAGCGACTGGTCATTCCACCATCTGGTCGATTTGCATTTTAGCTTTTTATTATATAGGATGGTTTTCTTTCATTTTTAAGATATTTGATCTATAACTTGAATTTTTTGCATGCAAATGAAATTGACACTTCATTAATAATAATACCTGTTATTTATACAACTTCACAGTTTCTCATACACAGCAGTCTAGTAAAGAAGGTAAGTCATGGATTATTGTACCATGTTATGAAATACAAAATGGGCTCTTGCTTTTAAGAAACTTTCAAGTCACACAGCTAGCGAGTGGTTGAGCCTGTACTGGACCTGAGGTTTTATAATTCTAGAACAATGCTATATTCTGTATACTGTTGAGTGTGTGATTAGAATATAAAGAGTGAGATGATTACTGAACTTGCCAGTCAGTGGTGACTTTTCATGCTGTTTGTTTTTAACTTGTAGTCCATGGCAGAAGTTCTTGCTAAAAAGGAAGAGCTAGCAGATCACCTAGAAAAGGCCAATGAAGAAGCCATTGCTAGTGCTATTGCTGAAGAAGAACAATTAACTAGAGAAATCGAAGCTGAAGAAAACAATGATATTAATATTGAAACTGACAACGACAGTGATTTTTCTGTGAGCCTTTAGAATTTTAAAATTGTTCAAAAAAAGTATATTCAAAAATAAAATTCTTACGGCCAGAGGGACCTAGAGTTCATCCAGTCCTATTTAAAACGATTTTTTAAAATTATCTTCAATAACTGTATTATCATTCTGTGTGATTAAGACAAACAATAAATAATAGCAATTCTTATTTTAGTACTTTAACATTACTAAAAGTTTTTAATACAATGCATTTGACAGGTTAGAAGTTATTTTCTTTTTACAAATCAAGACATTGAATCTCAGAAAGTCAGAACTTGGCATTACTCTCATTGTAATTGCAGAGATTGAAGAAGAATCTAAGGCATTTTATTGTTTTTATTCTTAATCAAAAGCAAATGATACTCTGCTTCGCTGTCACAAAGTGCTCAGCATACTCAAGTATGTTGATGAGAGGGATTTCGTTTTTTTTTTAAAATATACTTTTATTGATTTCAGAGAGGAAGGGAGAGGAGAGAGAGAGATAAACATCAATGATGAGAGAGAATCATTGATCAACTGCCTCCTTCAGGCCCCCTACTGGGGATCGAGCCCACAAACCGGACATGTGCCCTGACTGGAATTGAACTGTGACCTCTGGGTTCATAGGTCGATGCTTAACCATGCTGGCTGGGCCCAATATGTTTCTTTTTAATTCACTTGATTTGTCTCTGCTCTTAAAATGTTTACACTACGGCATTTTTAACTCAGTTATTATGGTGAACATAAGAGGTGTGTGCTTTGTTCTAGTTTTGAGCTAGTTATTAAATGAAATGTACTAGCATAAGCTGGGAAAATTTCATATACAGTTTACTTTTTAAGGTTATAATTGTGTTCAAATACTTGTTTTTGAATTTTCCTTATTACATTTTAGGCCAGCATGGGAGGTGGAAATGTGTTTTTCTGTGGTGTGTCTATGGACTGGAATGATGTCCTTGCGGATTATGAAGGTATTATGTGTGTGTGTGTGTTGTGTATAGGTAGAGGGGTCTAAAGTAGATGATCTTATTACACGAACTTCTATGTAAAATAAAAAGTTTGGAGTAAGAATGCTGATGCCTTTTAAAAGTCTGTTCTCAATTGTTAGTTTTATAGAACTATGTGCTTAAACAGTAACAGTGCTTTCCTTTTTAATGAACAGCTCGTGAATCTTGGCGCCAAAATACATCCTGGGGGGATATTGTAGAGGAGGAGCCTGAAAGACCTCCAGGACATGGAATTCACATGCATGAGAAGCTTTCCTCCCCGTCTCGTAAAAGGTCTGGTCTCAGAAAGTTAATTTAAGATATTTCACAGGAGGGAAAATAGCCGCTCTTGACTGTCCAGTAGAGTTGCTGTGTAACATTTTAAGACACATGACTCAGGACAGTTCAGATTCTTTGAAAAGTGACAGTGTTTCCTGACATGTTAGACCGAAATTATTTTTGTGTACTTTTTATATTTATTTTTAGAACTTGGAAGACAAAAGAAAATATTTTTTGTTTTTTCATGTAAACATTCGTGTCGCCTGTTTATTTGCTTGTATTAATAGAACAATTGCAGAATCTAAGAAGAAACATGAAGAAAAACAGATGAAAGCACAGCAGCTAAGGAAAAGTTACGTGAAGAGAAAACATTAAAGCTTCAGAAATTGTTAGAAAGGGTGAGTTTTTAATATTTAGGAAATTATGATAGCCTTAAATTGATGGGCTTCTTTTCTAATTGAACTTTTCTTGTGGTCTGAGAGAAGATAAAAGAACTATAAAAATAACGAAATATTTTAGGAAACAAAGTATTTATGTCTGTTGGATTACCGAAGGTTACCTGTGAAAAGAATTTTTAATTCCTGCATTAGCTAGTACATTCTTGTTTTGCAGTGTTGGCATGGGTTATGTGCCATTTTCGTTGCCGGGTTTCCTTGGGGAGTCTGGTGCCAAAGTGTAGAAGACTTGGTGGGGCAGTTTTGAGCCTCATTTTGTGAAGTTTGAATAAGTGGGGCAGTGATGAGAATTATAGGCGAGATTCTTAACAGTCTTTAGAGCAGTGTTCTTCTGCTCAGTGTGGCATGGTGGAAGGAACATGGACCCTGGGTGGCCAACCAGGCCAAGTCCTGGTTTTGCTACATAAGATAGGGTGCCCGGAGCAAGTTCCTTTAACAACACTGGTTTTCAGTTTGTTTCTCTGTAACATGACACTGTAGTTATTGGCCTGCTGTGATGATTAAATGTGGCAAGTGTGTAAACAGCAGCACTTCTAGGAGGCTGTTGGCTGTGGCTCAGTTTACTGTTACCTGCACGTGGCAGATGTAGGTGCGTGCTATGTTAGTTATGTGTTCTATGTAACAAATGCCCTCAAAACCTGGCGGCCTGCACCACACGTTCGTTAGCTCACAGTCTGTGGGCATGGCAGTGGGGTGGCTCGCCCAGGGACTTCTGCTCAGTCTCTCACGAGGTCAGTCAAGCTGTCGGCGGGGGCAGCCGTCACTGGAGCTTACGGATCCGCCCCCAGACGCCCTTGCGGTTATGGCAGGCTTCAGGTCCTCTTACCAGCTGCCTGTAGACCTCAGTCCCCCCTTTCTGCATGACATGGCTGCCAGCTCCCCCCAAGAACAAGCAAGCTGCCGAAGGGAAGTTGCACTATGTAGCCTCCACTTACTTGGAGATCAGTTCTTGAAATTGTGCTTTAGAGGTTCTCTGGTTTAATTTTCCCATCAATGTAGGTATCCCTTCCATTACTTTTATTGATAAATCCCGCCTTGCATTTGCCTAAAAGGTATTGTTTCAACACTGTTACATGCATGCTCTCACCTGATCACCACAGTAACTGGGACATACAGAGTTCGACAGGTACTGAGCCCATTTTGCAGATGTGAAAACAATGTAGGAGAGGCGAAGTGCTGCCTCCGGCTCGCCCCCTTGCTTATGGCTTTGAGGGTCTGTCCTCTGGATTCTGTCCATGCTGTTCCTGTGTCACACTCTTCTCGGTGTTTAAACACATCATTGTGTAGCTCATTCATGTTGAGCCAACATCTGATTTTTCTGTCATTCCCATTGGTGCTGGATTGGTTTCCTAGAGCAGAGTCTTTTACTTTTTTGATATTGTTTTAAGGAATTAAAGGAAACTGTTATATCTATTTTTGTTCTTCTGGAGGCTCTTTTTTCTTCTTATGCAAATGAATGTAATTTTTCAGACTTCTCACCATTTCCCATTCTCAAGGATAAAATTACTTAATTATTTTGAATTTGGTTACTAGAAACATTAGGTTTATGAGGCTAACAAATACACACTATTTTCATTTTAATGGGAGCTTACTCGTAGTGCAGTATAATGACAGCAGGTATTTCGATTGAGCCATGTCTAATGCACAGCTCTAAGATTTGTACCTATATTGACTCAATCTTGAAAACAAGCCAGTAAGTTAGATTATGAACTGAAGCAGTCTGTCTCTGTAGTCTGCTCCATTAACCTTTTGCACTCGGATGTCGAGTGTGACTCGACACGGTTAGCATCGAGATTAAAATTACTCTTTGAATGTATCAATAATTTGAAATATAAAAAAATCCAAATAAGTTTGTATGAAAAGAAACTCCAGTTTTTTATTCTACTGCCGCGCTTTGTAAAATCTGGGGTATTTAAAAAATTAAATCCCAAGTAGAATAAAGGAATCGAGAAAAAAGCAAGCGAGTGCAAAGGGTTAACTCTTTCCACTTGTAAGTCGTAAACTGATCATCAGTTTGCACTCTGTGAAATGACTATGTGTGTTGAAAGTGAGGATGCGGTACTTCACTATGTGCAGGAAAAAGATGTCCGGAAATGGAAGGAAGAATTGCTAGATCAGCGACGTAGGATGATGGAAGAGAAATTGCTTCATGCTGAGTTTAAGCGAGAAGTGCAATTACAAGCAATTGTTAAAAAAGCACAAGAGGAAGAAGCGAAGGTAAGTACATATATCTTAGGTGCTTTGAGCATTGAATTAGTTACCCAAGTCCTTTTCACGGTTGTTATATTAAAAACATATGTTTATCAAATGTCTATTGTTTTTTTTACAGGCTCATTTTAAGCTTATTAGGTGCATTTTTTAACAGGCTCATTTTAAGCTTATTAGGTGCAGTATCTTGTCTTTACAATAATCCTATGATATATATATATATATATATATGTTTTTTTACAGCTTTATTGAGGTATAATTGACAGACAATGGATAGCACATATGTAAAGCATCAGTTTGATGAGTTTTGACATGTATATATTCCTGCAACTATCATATCATGAAGATTATAAACAATTCCATCACCCTCAAAAGTTTCTTCATACTTTCTTGTAATTCATTCCTTCCTCCAACTGTTACCATTGCAATTTCTGACCTGCTTTTTGTCACTGTAGCTGTAAACATTTTCTCGAATTTTATATGAATGGAATCATACAGTATGTACTCTCCTCTGGTGTCTTTCACTCAGCATAGTTATTTTGATTTTATTCCTGCTGTTGTGTATATCAGTTAC
>JAJQQW010000019.1:1481973-1524473 GCA_025583905.1 Ia io | reverse complement strand
GTAAAATATTTTTCATATGTATGTATGACATGTATACATAGCAGGACAGCTTATATAAAATGTATTGCTTAAACAAGTATATTGGCTGTGATAATCTTCATGAGAGGGTGAAGATTATTTTGTGTTTATAATTCTTTTCCTTTTACACCATTACAAATAATAATGCCAACCTTAGGTTAATATAGCTGCCTGTGAGGCAGTACATGTGGGTGTTAGAGTTTTGTTTCATCAATAGCCACGCTGAGCCCCTTAAGACCTGTAGCAATTGGGCTCTATAACTCCAAATAGCTACAAAGAGTTAACTGAGTTTTCATTCCATTCTTCTCTTCATTTGCTCCTAACACATAGGCCCCTCATGTGGGCAAACATTTACCAAGCCATCGCCTCCACAGGAGTCTGACATTTCATGTTCCAGACCAGAACTCTACCCCTCCTTTTCCTTCCAAAGCTTTACAATGTGCCTTGTCGATTGCAATTTCATAGCTAGCTGCTTCCCTTTAACTTCTGCTCTCCTCTCAGTGTACTCATCACCTCTTTTTGATATTAATACCTGCATCTTCCCTGAAGATATCTTGCTCACAATGAAGATTTTGTTTTTCATTTCATACTCCCTGAATGTGAGGATCAAGGGATGGATTTGTGTCATGTGTTTCATGTTAGAGAAAAATAAAAAGTTTCGATGACCCTGCCCATTGGATCGCCTTTTTGGTCCCTTTATTTTTTATTTATTTTATTTTTTAATTCTCACCTGAGAATATGTTTATTGACTTTAGAGCGTGAGGAACGGGGTAGGGGAGAGGGAGAGAGAGAAAGAGGGAAAGAGACATCACTGTGAGAGAGAAACATCAATCGGTTGCCTCCCATACACATCCTGACTGGGGCAGGATTGAACCTGAAACCTAGATATGTGTTCTTACCAGGTATCCAACCTGCCACTGTTTGGTGTATGGATGACACTCCAACCAAATGAGCCTCTGAGCCAGGGCTGGTTCCTTTCCATTTTTTAGGATGACTAAACAGCACCTTGCTATCATTAAGACCCCAGAGAAACTCAGATAACAAACTAGATAAAGAAATATTGTCTTGGCTTGGTGGCTAGGTGTGCTCCCCCAGGCCAGACTAAGACAAAGTGGCTGTGAAGGTCATACTCCTTTAGCTACAGCTGTATTTGCTTTGGAGAGAATCACTTTTCCACCTGGCATTGGAGGGGGTGTATTACATTTGCTTTAGGGGGAAAAGAGAGAAACTATCACCGTTGTATAACCAAGAAAATTCTTCCAATGTGTCTGGTGTAGAAATTACTCACAACACTCACACTGTAGTGCCTTAGCTGTTAATATGATGAATGGGTAACTGACTTTGTCTATATGTCAAAGATAAATCCCGGTAAACAACTACTCCTGTAGTTGGCAACCTGTTTCATTGCACATTCATTTACTGTGCTTATCACTGGGTGATTCCTGAATTCAGTTTGAAAACTAATTTAACACGCATGGGTTTATAATGAACAACTTGGACTGATAGGATGCTTACCTATTTAGGTGGAAGTAAGAGCTCAAAGAAATTAAAAACATACATTCTAATCACGTCTTTCAAGAATAAAATGCAGTATGGCTTGCAAAGTCATTAAGCCACACACACATGTAAATAAACCGAGAAGTGTACGCATGAAAGCCGTGATACGGTACCCTGATTAAAATACAGCTGTTAATAACTGCTTATGAAAAATGTGTCTGGGATAGAATAGCAATAATGTCACCAAACTCCTGGAGAAATCCTTGGGTGGGAACGGGCCTGATAGCAGATGCTGTCAGGGTTGGCAAATGGAGCCTTATTATTTGCTGCAGCAAGTTTATCTTTCCTGCCTGTTTCCTCCTGTGGCATTTCAATAACTCAGTCCCAAGAGGACGCTTTCCTGGGTATCTTCAGTGAGATATTCTCATAAGAACCAGACAGTGAGTAGGCAGTCTGCTGTTGAGTCTGGCTTGTTCCAGCTCTTTAAACAAGGTTCTCAGACATCCCAAATGGAGACGAAAAGAAGAGGTAATAGATCCAGAACAATTACTCTGTTCCAATGAAGGCATTTGTTAGGAATGCAAACAAGAAAGTTTCAACCTAGGCACTTTGCTTTTGATGTTGCACAGAATTCAGGTTTCCTTTCTGAATTGCATACACAACAAAGCTTTAAAGGTTTGCCACTCAAATTCTAAAGTCCGGAAGCAAAGAGCAAGCAAAGAAGAAGAGAGAATGGCAAACTAATATCATAGCCTGGGTGTTCACTTCCTGTTGCTTATTTATTCAGAGGTGATATTTCCAGTTCTTTCTATAAGGATAAATATGAAGTTTTCACCACAAGTAAATTTCATGGACCTTCTACATTTAGTTAGCTCTCAATATTTGAGATGTAACCTAAAGATAAGAGTTTTGAAAATGTCAAATAATAAAATAAAGGCCCAGATAAAAAATATTATGACCAAAAATGATGTGAGATTTGGCGCTTTCATATAAAGACATTAACTCAGTATGGCCAGAAGGGCACTTGGGTGCTGTGCATTTCAAACAGTTAATAGCCACATGATTCAGAATTTAGTAAATGTACTCAAAACTTACAGAGGTGGGTGAGGGAGCTCTGAGAGGACAGGGGAATATCTGTCTAAAATCTTGTATTTCTCAAACTCTGCTAAAAAATTAATATCCACTCCACTACATGGTTGGCAGTTTTGACGTTTTCCAAAACTTCTGAACTTAAAAATATCGCCATGAGGAGGGAGAGAGAAACCAGAGATCAATATCCTGCACTTATTTCCATTTGATTTGATTATTAAATGCAAAATAGGACAAGATCAGGATTTTGCATGATGTCAGATTATTAGAGAGTAAATAGAAAATTAGACTTTACATTCTTTTTAAAAATGTATTTTTAGTGATTTCAGAGAGGAAGGGAGAAAAAGATAGAAACATGAGTGATGAGAATCATTGATTGGCTGCCTCCTGCATGCCCCCTACTGGTGATCGAGCCTGAAAACCAGGCATGTGCCCTTGACTGGAATCAAAACTAGGACCTTTCAGTCCACAGGCTGACACTCCATCCACTGCGCAAAACTGGCTAGGGCTAGACTTTACATTCTTAATAAAAATGATCACATTGATTTAAATGAGAAGAAGTTTCCATAATCTTAAGACATTTTCTTAAATTCTTAGAATCTATATATATAAAAGCCTAATATGCAAGGTGTCCCCTCAGGAGTTCAACGGGGAGACCGGGAGTTCAACGGGGAGACCGGGAGTTCGATCACTCGCTATGACGTGAGGTAACCACCAGGGGGCGGTGCAGACCGAAGGAAGGCCTAGGCTGGCAGCTGGAAGGATGGCCCCGATAGGCCCTGATCACTGGCCAGGCCTAGGGACCCTACCCATGCAGGAATTTTGTGCACTGGGCATCTAATTTCATTATAAAATGTCCTCATTCAGTAGAATAATTTAATTGTTGAAGATGGTTTATGTTTACTTTTAGTGAAATAAAAGTTTCTCAAAACTTTGTCTATTGAGTTTATACTTTCCTGAAGTTGACGACTGGTATGTCACACCTGGTAGCAAAAGCAAGAGATGTGAGTCTTCCTTGTTATTTCAGAGTCTAATCAGAGTTACTGCAGTTTGAATGAAGATTAAGAAATGTGGTTGTATCACGCTGTGTTACAGGGTGAAGGGCACTCTAGTAGCTAAAAAGTGGGCCAGATTGTCCCCAATTTGGTAGATCCTCTTACATGTAACATATCAAAGATAGAGCTGGCCATTATTCCTCCCATTGAGATTAAATGTCTCTACTTTGTCATCCTTCCTTCTGTCTTAGAGATCACTGTTCACTTGCCCAAGTGAGAAAATCCTGTTAAATCCTGCCATTCACTGTCCTCCCATGGAACCCCTCTCACCTGTGCATTGCCCACTGCCCTCCCCAGCCACTGCCTCTGCTTAAGCTCAGACCCTGGGCCCCTTCTTTTATCCCTAGATGGCTGTCAGGGCCTGAAATGCTTTGCTTTTATAAAGATGACTAGCCAAAGTCATCTTTATAAACCACAAATAGGAAATGTTTTCATATTAATGAACAATCTTAAGTGGCCCCCCAGTCAACATCAGCAGGAAACCAGAAGTCTATAGGGCATCATGCAAGCAAGCAGTCACCTGTCCCTCCCTCATTTTCATCTCTGGGCATCCTGCCTCATACTCCACCTGCCACTCATGAAGAGTTATTTGCCCGTGTCCACACCACTGCACGCTCTGGCCTCTGGGCCTTTATAGCTCTGTTCCTGGAAGAGTCACGTATTCCCCTTATCAGTACTTTCCCTCTGCATGTCACAGCTTCTCCAGTGGCACTTCTGTGGTCCCTCCAATGATGACCTGCATTCCCTTGGGAAGTTTGAACCTAGCATCCTGGACATGATTTATATAGATAGCAGCATGCTTTCAGCATTCTTCTTTTTTGCTTAAATTGTTAACTCTTAATGAATAAATCCTGAGTTGTTTCATTGCCTAACAATATTACAGTTTCTTAATACCTACTCACTGACCAAGGCAGTGTCGTTTCATCTGCTCATCTTGACCATCGTTGATATGTCTGTTGCCTCCACAGCACCCAGCATTTTAAAGTTATCAGCCCATACACCAAGGTCTGTAAGTGATTCAGCATCCTTTATTTGTTGACTATTTTAACATTTTAAGGTTAAAATTCTTTATTTTGCTATTTTATAGATAAATATGAATTTCCAGAGTGTGCACATATGTTGAAAGTAAAGAGCTGGTGAGAAGTTCCTTCCGGTTATTTTATATTAAATAGATTTCTCTTATCCTATTTAAGAGTTTCAATACTTAAGCAACTGAGTATTTTGGCTGTGGTAAAGTACATAGTTGGGTGAACGAATGAGAAAATTCACAGCACCTGAATTATGTTCAGTTCATATAACCTATCATTACATCGTCTTTAAAAGAGATCATTTTAAACAGCATTTCAGAATTCCATCTTACTCCCTAAAGTAGCACTACTGCTAGATTAAAATGTTTCCAATGTGAGCCAGTAATTTCCATATCAAAAAGTTAATAGGTTCACAAATTTATTTTCATCAGGAAGCCAGTTTTTCTTACTCTGGTGTGATTAATTATGAATTATAGGCAGGAGTTGTAAAACTGTAATGTCATTTTGTCAAAACAAATGGGGAACCAGATTATATATAAACATGTGTATGTTACTGCATTTCCACTTTGATGTAATGTATGTATTCACATTTATATTGTATGTAATCACATCTGCTTAAATACAGTATCAAATTTCACTTTAAAATATTTTCTATATAAATCTTAATTTTAAAATGTTTCAAGTCTGCATTTGCATAATGTACCTAAACCCAGAATATGGAGAAAAGAAAAATAAAACAGGTGAAATGCACAGAACAGAAAGTCCCTGTGGAATCAATCACTACCTGACATTCAGAAGCTTATTAAAAACTGGGTCACCTGGTCACCTCACCCAGGTGACAGGGTTCCAATTCTTCTTCTCTCTCTCAAGTCATAAAATATAAGGATGATGTCTAGTTGACAAAATCACACCACTTGGAATTTAATTTATAAGAGTAAACAGTAGGTGGTAAAATACAACATGGAGATAGCATGTTAAGTAGAAAGAAACCAGGCACAGATCCATAAACAGAACTATACCAAAGTTAGGCATTTGCTCTGAATATCCTAAGAAATCACATTCCTAAGTACATCCCTCCCAGGAAGCAGGGACAAATAATAAAATATTTTGACATTAGATTAAACACCACACACGTAAGAGATAACTCCATGTCTGAATACTTACATTATTATAGATCTGATCATTTGCAATGCAGAGTTTTCAATCAGATTTTCAAAGAATACATAAGAATTCAATAAAACTTCAAAATGTCTGGGACAGATAATCTCGATAGATGATCTTATGTTAAGTCTTCTGTCTCTCTCTCTCTCTCTCTCTCTCTCTCTCTCTCTCTCTCTCTCTCACACACACACACACACACACACACACACACACACAAAACAAAAAATACCATGACAACAAAGGGACATAGGAAACTCTGGAGGTGTTGGTGTATTTATTACCTTGATGGTGGTGATAGTTTCACAGGTGTTGCATGTGTGCTGTTCTTTGTATACCTTAATAAAACTTTTCTAAAAGTAGCAGAAAAATAAGACCCTTCAGAGATCCAGATTTCCATGTTTGTTCAATAAAACTCAGTGAGCCTCTGCTTTGGGAAAGGCACTGTGCTGGTTCTATAGGTCTGAGCGGGGGCTCATGAACGTGCTCTATGATTAGCATTTGAGACATTTTTTTAAGGATACATTTGAATATGCACCTCATTTTTTCTGATTTCTATTCTTTTGAAAGTATCACATGATTGTGTTACATCAAATGTAGCTAACAAAGCTGGAGCCAACATTAAATTTAGGACAAAATAGCTTGATGTGAATTTTAAAAAAAAAATGCAAAAGCTATAAAATGAAGTGTCAACAAAGTTAAGAAAAGAGACAGAAAGTGCCTGAGGCATGGCTGAGTTTTCAGCACATACAGGTACAGCAAAGGTGGGGCCTGAGGGGGTCCTTGCACTACACAGACAGTTGGTCTCAGATAATGTTGGAGTTGATGTTTCCGTGACAAGTTGAAGGGAAGGGACAATTATTGACCATTGGAAGTAGAGTCAGCAGGACAGCCTTTAGCTCTCAGTGTCCTGTTGCTAAGCGAACCCACTTAGACAATAGATTGGCAGGTGCTTATCTCTTCCTGTTCTCTGGCACCCTTTTTGCACTGGCAGTTTGATGTTGCCATAGTGGGAGTAGTGCCCTGGACAGTCTGTGTGCGCATCATTCCCGTAGTGGTTTTGGTTGTTATATATGCATATGTGTGCACCTGTCCAGTTATTTTTACCTGTTTTTGAAATGCATAAAAATGATAATCTGAGAATTGCTTATATCACTAGAAGA
Source organism: Ia io (assembly GCA_025583905.1). NCBI lineage: Eukaryota > Metazoa > Chordata > Mammalia > Chiroptera > Vespertilionidae > Ia > Ia io. The sequence continues at coordinate 1,517,465 of JAJQQW010000019.1, read as the reverse complement.
TTAGTACTGAAAATGTACCTATGTGATTTTTCTCTAACTATAGTTAGACTTCACTTGGCTCTAAACTCCTGTTACATGGGTATACTACAATCACTTTCTCAGTTATCTAGTCTGATATTTGGGTTGCTTTCTATTTTATGCACTGCTCTTGCTAACAATGATGTATTGATTTTTTAACCTACTTATTGTTCAATGGACAGAATTTTCTCCTGCATGTATAGTGATAAAGTACAATAACTCCTGATACTTTTGAATTTGTTAAATAATACCAATTTGTGTCCAAAATTATTCTAACATTTACATGCCTACCAGAAGAAAAAATTGGTGCATATTTTTAATATTATTTCTATCATTTGATTACTACCTTAGGTTTTCATTTTTTTCCAGGTACAGGGGTAGAAAGTCTTATTTTGATCTTAATTTGCATTTTTCTGATGAATGGTTTGTGTGGGCTTTGTGTGTGTGTATGTATGTATTTGTGTAAAGCCATATATATGTTATTTTCTATGAATTTTCAGATCATGTCATTTGCCATTATTTTATAGACTAGAGGCCTGGTACACGAAGTTCGTGCATGAGGTGGGGGGTTCCTTCAGCCCAGCCTGACCCTCTCCAAACCGGCAGTTGTACATCCCTCTCCCAATCCAGGACTGCTGGCTCGTAACCACTTGCCTGCCTGCCTGCCTGCCTGATTGCCCCTAACCACCTCTGCCTGCCGGCCTGGTTGCCCCCAACTGTCTTCCCCTGCCGGCCTGATCTCGCCCCCAACTACCCTCCCCTGCCAGCCTGGTTGCCCCCAACTGCCCTTCCTTGCTGACCTGATCTCGCCCCCAACTGCCCTCCCCTGCTGGCCTGATCTCACCCCCAACTGCCCTCCCCTGCCAGCAGGATCACCCCTCATGGCCTCTGCCTTGGGCCCCACCACCACGGCTTTATCTGGAAGGAAGTCAGATGTCCAGAAGTTGGCCGGCTGACTCAGTCTAATTAGCATGTTACCCTTTTAGTAGTAATAGATTATATAGAATAGGATTGCTTAAACGCGGGGGGAGCCTTTTTCAGGAGGAGGAGATGCTCTTGGCAGACAAAAATACATAATCCCTATATCTGGACTGATAGCCAGCCATATGTACTATATTGCCAAAATGGTCATTAAAAAATTGAACCACTTTCTTACACCTTATACCAAACAGCTGTTGCCCTTAAAACCCCTCCTCAGCCCTCACCTTAGGTTCTGCTTCTGCAATTCACCCAGATTTGTTTCTGATTGGTCGGTTTCTATGCCAGTTAGCGTCAAAAGCTCTGCCTCCTAGGCAGCCATTGGCTCCTCACACTTCACCCATATTTGGTTCTGATCGGTCGGTTTTTATGCCAGTCAGTGTCTCCGGGCCTATCAATGGGCCTGATCCAAGAGGCGGGCTGATCAGCAGCCCCAGTGGAGGTCAGAGAGAAAGAAAGGTACAGCTGCTGGCCAGGTCTGGAGCAAAAGAGAGAGGCAAGTGCTGATCAACAGCTGCCATGGAGGCTATCGATCAGACCCTGCTTCTTTCTCCCCAGCCCTCTCTCCGGGCCTGATCCGCAGCCCCCTCGGCAGTCAGTGCTGGGTCCAGGCTCCTGCAGCCAAGGCAGTCAGTGCTGGGTCGCCACAGCAACCCAGCACTGACTTCCGGTTGGTCGAGCCTCCGGCATTGTGGACGTTACGGACACTGGGTTTTTATATATTAGGATAATAATACATCTTCATATATTTTAGAGTAATTCCCTCCTTTCTTCAGAGAGCCTTGGCATTTCTTTGATATTTGCTCTCACCTATGTTCAATTTAGAATTAACCAGGCCAGGCCATAAAAATCTCTATTTGAAATTTTATTAGAATACCATTACATTTCTGGAACAACTTTGAGAGAATAATGTGCTTATGGATGTAAATTTTTTTATGCATGAATTTGAACTATTAAACTAATTACTTAGGTCTTCTTTAATGTTTTTCATTACAGTTTTCTAATTTTTATTGTGTAGGTTTTACACAAAATTTTGTTGGATTTTTCTCAATTTGTGGTTTTATTTAAGATTTTAAATAACATATTTTATAATTATGTTTTCGTTTCTTGATTATATCTAGAAATAGAGGCAACATATGTTCACCAGTCTTTTTACAACCACTTTGCTAAACTTTATAATTAATTAAATTAATTTGTTGGTAAATACGTTTGTATATTGTCTGGAGACAAACATTACCTACCAATAACTACAGTTTCAGTCTCCTTTCCATCCCATATGTAACCTATTATGAATGCTCATTCCGAAGATGTCTGTACCTTGCCTAGAGGGAGTCATTTAAATAATATAGTTTTTATAGCTTAAAATAATTATAAAATTTTAGTGAGTGTTAGCAGAACCTGGAGGGCTTATTAAAATACAGATTACTCAATGTCACTAATTATCAGAGAAATGCAATTAAAACCACACTGAAGTATCACCTCACACCTGCCAGATTGGCTATCATCAATGAATTAAGAAACAACAGGTGTTGGCCAGGATGTAGAGAATAAAGAAACCTTGTGTACTATTGATGAGAATGCAGACTGGTGCAACCACTATGGAAAACAGTATGGAGGTTCCTCAAAAAATTCAAAATAGAACTGCCTTATGACTCAGTGACTCTACTTCTGAGAATATATCCAAAGAAACCCAAACAACTAATTTGAAGGAATACATGCACCTCTATGTTCATTGCAGCATTAATTACAATAGCCAATATTTGGAAGTAGCCCAAGTATCCATCAGTAGATGAGTAGATAAAAAAGGTGTGGCACATTTACACAATGGAATGCTACTCAGCTCTAAAAAATAAGGACATCTTACCTTTGCAACAGCATGAATGGACCTGGAGGTATTATGCTAAGTGAAATAAGCCAGTCATAGAAAGACTAATACCATGTGATTTCACTCCTATGTGGAATTTAATGAACAAAATAAACTAACAAAATAGAAACAGACTGATAAAGAGAACAGACTGACAGATACCATAGGGGAGGGAGAAGAGGGCCTGGGTAAAAGGTGAAGAGATTAAAAAGTACAGATTGGTAGTTGTAGAATAGTTACAGTGATGTAAATAATAGCATAGGGAATGTAGTAAAAAAATCTCTATATATAAAAGGCTAATATGCAAACTGTCCCCTCGGGAGTTTGACTGGGAGACCGGGAGTTTGATTGCTCGCTATTACATGCGCTGACCACCAGGGGGTTGCGTGAAACGAAGGAAGGCCACAGTAGGCAGCCGGCAGCGAGGGAAGGGAGGCCCTGGCTGGCAGTGGAAGGCCCTGATTGGCCCTGATCGCTGGCCAGGCCTAGGGACCCTACCCATGCAAGAATTTCATGCATCGGGCCTCTATATTGTAATAACTATATCTGGGGCCAGGTGGGGGCACCCACTCTGTAAAGAAAATGATTTTGTAACCACTATGCTGTACACCTGAAACTGATACAGAATGATATTGAATTTCAACTTTAATTGAAAACTAAAATAAATTAAAAAATAAGTTTTATTATTTTATCAGGTTTTAAATGAAATTATAAAATCTTTGCAATTAATATTTCTAGATAGTAATTTAATTTTTATTTACTCTGTAGTAAAATCTACAATGAAGATCAATTTGAACGCTAAAAAAAATATATATTGCTGGACCCTAGCCACAATGTGGTTTTAGATTTGTTAGTTCTGGTGTGATACTTGATAATTTGCATTTTCATTTTCCAGATGTTGCTAATAATTCTGGTCTCTAGACAACAATGGAGGAGACTGTGGTCTGAAATACAGACTGGAAACTTAAGTGTTTCACTAGAAATTTGTGATGTTATTGAAGTAATTTCACATACTAAATACTCACTTCCCTGTAACATTATGTTCGCTGCAACATAATATTTTTCCTCTTTGAGCTTATAAAGATTAAATATTGAGGCATTATAAAATACTTATTTTGTGTGGTTTTTTTTAGTAAGATATTTGATGTTGTTTCTATCTACGTTGTGTCTATAGGAGTCAACGAATGGGCTAAGTGGATTGCCTAGATGTTTCTACGGAGTACCTGGAATCTAAATTGAATTAAGGATTATGATCTCATATGACAATGCATCTACCTTGGTCTCAGCTAAAACAAACTGCTTCATTAAAGTTTGGGATGGATGAAAGTAAGAATTAACCCAACCTTGCAATGGCAATTTTCGCAATAATCAAAGGATGATGTACAATTTAGGTGTAATTATTTATATTAAAGACTAGCAGTCCAGTGCACGAAATTTGTGCACTGAGGTCGGGGTGAGGGTTTCAATCAGCTGGCCTGCACCCTCTCGAAATTCGGGATCTCTCGGGGGATGTAGCAGTGTGCCAAGTGGCAGGCAGCCAGAGAGGAGCCCAAATCGGGGCTGGGCATTTTGCTGCTCACTCTCATCTCGGCCTGCTGTGCTTGCTGCCGCTCGCTCGGTAGTGTTGCCACAGAGTCGGGAGAGGCTCCTGATACTGTGGCAGCTGCGCTTGCCAGCTGTGAGCCTGGCTTCTGGCTGAGTGGTGCTCCCCCTGTGGGAGTGTACTGACCACCAGGGGGAAGCTCCTGCATTGAGCGTCTACCCCCTGGTGGTCAGTGTGCATCATAGCGACCAGTCATTCTGGTCGTTCCACCATAAAGGTCTCTTAGGCTTTTATTATATAGATAAGAATCACAATTATGTGGTAAAGAATCAGAGGACCAATAGATCCCCAAAATGGACAATTTAAGCACATAACTCACAATGGCCTTCCTGCAGTTTATTTCATTGTTTTTCATCAACCCCCAAATCTGTTAAAAGGCATTGAATAGAGCCTCCAGGTTGCACTCAGGCTATTGCATGTTTTCCAGTAGAAATCACCAGTTTTAAAACTATATGAAGCATAAGTTTTGCCTAATTTCCCCCATGAGATGGTAAAGTGTAATTGGTCAATTTATCATAAACTTCAATAGAACCAATTGACTAAAACAAATAAATCTGGTTCCATATTTCTTTCTAGAAGAGATGGAAAGGATTTATTTTTATAGCATCAAAGTCTGTGGGTGGATAGATAGGCTAGAATCACCTTTTTGCTTTATGAAACTGGCCTAATTAATTTTTAGTCCTCTCAGTGGAGGATAGAAGTTAATTTGTTGCTTGCTCATCTGCCTATAGATATGCAGTAAATTATCTAGCCAGGAGAATAACAAACCATTGGACAACAGCAATTCTATTCTATTTACTAGATGAGAGGGAAAGCACTGCAAACTTAATTAAATTGCGGAATGTTTCAGGAGCTATTATTTATAAAGGTAACATAAACAATGCCACCCTTACGGTGCTGCACGGATGTGTACTGATTTATTCCTGGAGAACACATTGTGCTTTTATTGGACTAGATCAACCAGGATCCTGATCTGAGAATATTATTTGATTCAATAAGAAGTAAGATCTGTCATCTGTAGTAACCCCAGGATGAACATCTTGCATCTTGGAATAAATAATTTAATCCACTTCTTTAAAACTTTTCCTACTTCTTAAGAAATCTTGCAAGTCTAGCATTTTAAAATGCTATTAAAATACCAGCACACGTCAATCATAAGATGCAATGGCATAAATGCCATTAGAAACTGATCAGGAATTCTTAAGGATCTAAAGAGCTCCTTAGTACTAAGATGAGCAAGAGACATTCTTTTTTAAATACTGGTTGCTATGACAACTCATAAAAATACGTTTATTGATTTTGAGAGAGAGAGGAAGGGGAAGGGATAGAAAGAAACATCGATGAGAGAGAAACATCATTGATCGGCTGCCTCTTGCATGTCCTCTACTGGGGATCCAGCCCAAAAACCACCCTCTTGGTTCATGGGTCAATGTTCAACCACTGAGCCACACCACGTGGGTGCTATGGCAACTCTCTCAATAGCAGTGTGAGGGTCTTTAATGAATAGCTCCCATGTCCTCACAGATTATATTATCATAAATTAAAACTTAAACAATTTTTAAAATTTCTATTGCATCATAACACAAGAAATGTTCAAAATCCACAATCTAATGAATTAGTATATGTGTCAAGTTTTCATTGAATATGCATTTAACAATTTGTGAGTGAATTAAACATTTGAAAGACTATTAGCCTACAGGTACAAAGAATAAAACAACCTGGATTGGGATTCAGTGCCCATACTGAGCTTCCGTCTGACCTTTGACCTGCTGCTTAGCCTTTCTCAAGGTAAACTTCCTCAACTGCAGGATACAGGAATGGTATGGTGATACCTGGATACCTAAGTCCTTAGGACTCTGTGAGCACAAATAAGATGCTGGATGCAAAAGGCCACTGACTATATTTTATTTTTGTTTTTGTAAAATGCTATTAAAAAGACCTATAAGCATATGCATTGAGCCTTCTATAATGCTAATACAGTAAGTAAAATAAGACTCACAATGCATCATTTCAGTAGCCTGAAAAATATTCCTCTGGTAGGGAGAGCAGATGATAATGCTATATTTGTAGAACAAAGACAGAATCACATTTTAATTGGATAAGGTCCTGACACTGTTAAATTTGCAATAGGTAAGCCCATGGCTTATGCTTTAGATATCAGATGTCTCACTTCTGTTAAACATTTGGCCCATTGTTTCATCTGTATACTAGTATATTGTATGTTATATTATGTTGTATTATTAGTATATATTTTTATTTTCCTGGTATTGTGGCAATGGGCAAAATAAGGTATCTGGGACATTTGCTTCCTTATTCTTTTAACTTAAAAAAAATGAATAACATTTCAATTCAAAGTCTTTCTGACATTACTTTTTAAAATATATTATTCAAATTATTTGTAGATATTTCCATGTAGAAGTAACTATAAAACAACAGAAGCCATGCTAAGAAGGCAGCAAACCTTCCAGGAAATCTTTTCTCCTTAGTTTATGCAAAATCACATTTTAAAGAGAGAAAGTTAAGAAATGTGCTCTCTTCTATCTCTAACTTCCATATTCCTCTTTACTTAAGAGATTAAAATACAATCTAGTATAGCTGAACCTGACCCCACATCTAGGTTTTGGGGGATATCAAATGCTCAGAAAGAAAACTTTCACAGTATCTGTCTTGCCTGAGAGAGATGAAGAAAGGGGGGCTGGGGATTACTTTAGAGTGGGCATGATATTTGATTGTGTTTGTTTTTACCCAGTCACTACCTTTGCTAGAAACTTCCCCCTCTTCAAATAACGTTAGTTATTTTTGCCTTTTCTCATCTCATAATGTGACATAATTATAGAATAATAAATAGTGAATTACCATTGGCCTGCAGTCACAGATTTTCCTTAAAAAATAATCCATATTATCTTCAATTAGGAATAAGAAGCTCATTTTTTTAGAGTATGATTTACTTTTAACTTTGAGTCTTTCATCATACTGTGATTTTATTTTTAACCTTGAGTCTTTGATCTAAATAATATAAAGAAGCTGGAAAACAAAGTTTTAGGTAATATTTTAGTTTAAAGGAATTAATGAAATTATAAAATGAAATCTGTCTTATTAGAGATTAAAATTCAGGGAAACGGTTTCTCATTTTGCTTAGAAAATACTCAAACTATAACTTCAATTTTTTAAAATATATTTTATTGATTTTTTTACAGAGAGGAAGGTAGAGGGATAGAGAGTTAGAAAAACATCAATGAAAGAGAATCATCGATTAGCTGTCTCCTGCACACCCCCTACAGGGAATGTGCCGCAACCAAGGTACATGCCCTTGACCAGAATCGAACCTGGGACCCTTCAGTCCTCAGGCCGACGCTCTATCCACTGAGCCAAACCGGTTAAGGCATAACTTCAATTTTTAACGTTCCCAGATTACATCCTGTTCATTTTAGAATTAAATTTAACATTCATATCAATTATTACTTAGTACAAATTAACAAATACTTCCTGGTATCTGTATTATGTTTACATTTAAAATAAAGATGATGCATTATCTCTATTAATATTTTATGCTCTTTAAGGATACAATGTGACATTTTATACTAGTTATATAATAACTAGTTCATATGCAAAATCACTTTTTGTAAACTTTGGAAGACTGATTACTTGAATAAATAATAATGTGAATCTGTATTTTTTTTAAAAAGATTGGCTGTTATACAAATGGTTGAATATTTTTTACAAATTCAAATGCATGTGTGTTTTAGTACTTTAAGAATTAATAGTTGTTAAATATTTAAGTCTCAAAAAAAAATTCAATTATCATATACTGATAGCTTCCTATTGAAACCAAAGTGCCATAATCAGATCTGAGTTCGGTGTCTAGCAAAATCAAAGAATGAGATCACGACAAAGATAGTAAATGGAAGCAAGGTTTATTAAATATAGAACGAGATGGAGTCACTGCAGCAGGCAGGGAGGGGGGCCCAAAGCAGGTTGCTGCTGACATTTCTTTGTCTAGGGGTAGGTATATGCTTTGCTAGCTCTTGATTGGTCCTTTCAAAGAATTCTGCCTCAGCAACATCCATACATTTTAAAGCTCATGTCTTTCACGTTTGTGCTTTCTTCCTGCACAGCCAGGTTGCCTCAGCAATTCCTGCCTAGGTGGGTGTAGTCATCCTCTTACAAGGTCCCATCCCTGACAACCTCTTCTATCTCCTCATTCTACACTCTGATTTGGAGACCCCAACTGCTGTTGGGAACAGGGGCAACAACACTCTGCTACTTCCAGCTGAAAAAGGACATTGTATGGGGTGCAAGGGCTCTATCAGAGGCAGATGATCTGAACAACCATGGAAGATGGGAGCTGACACTCAAGAGTTCCATTTCCATGACCGTCTGTAACTTGACTGCTTCCATTCTGGAGGAAACAAAACATACAACTAAGGAGAAAAGGGTTCTTAAGGAGAAAAGGGTTCAAAGATGAGTACCAGGGAAAGCATTAAGAGGGGTCCAACTATAGGTAGAAGCCAGGAAGCCCAGTTAGGATTCTATAGCCAGGTGCCCCAGGATTCCAAAAGTTATTCTTGGACTTTTGAGGCCCTATCAACTAGTTTCTTGGCCCCATTCCTTATTATGCCAGAGTGGGTGGCGTAAAAATAGCATTTTCTTCTCTAGGAACAGGCATAGCCCCCCTTTCTCAGCTGTGAGGCAGTTAAGTCCTCTTTGATTTTGGAGGGTAACTACTGCCAGTGAGTCTAACTTGTCCTGTATTATGACAATACTTGGGGTAATCTCCTCCAAACTATCTGTAAGGTCTTTGGATAAGTTTTTTGTTTGTTCATTTGTTTGTTTCTTTTTTCATTATTTATTTATTTATGTATGTATGTATGTATGTATGTATTTATTTATTTATTTATTTTTATCCTCACCCAAGGGTATTTTTTTTCCACTGATTTTTAGAGAGAGTGGAAGGGAGAGGAAAAGACAGAGATAAATATCAACGTCAGAGAAACATATCGATTGGTTGCCTCCTGCACGAGCCCTGACCAGGGTCAAAGCCTACAACCAAGGTACATGCCCTTGACCAGAATTGAACCTGTGTTCCTTTGGTCCTCAGGCAGGTGCTCTATCCACTGAACCAACTGGATAGGGCTGGATAAGTTTTGATAGTAAGAAAATGAGGTTGCTAGTCCCTCTATTCCAGTGCCTAGGCCTGTAGCTACTCCGAGGCTGGCAAGGAGAGGAAGGAGGGCAGTGCCTCTCCTGGTCCAAGAATAAGAAGTGAGAGGGACCTCAAAGGACTGATTATTAGGGGCAATGTCTATTTTGGAGGCAAGATAGATTAGGATTCAGGTCCAAGTCCACTTGGCTGGGAACAGAGATAGGTATTGGTGCCACACAGAAGAAGATTCATTGGCTTTCTAAGCAGAAAGTGTTCTCAATGGAGAAGAGGTGAGTGACCTTGTTGTTCTTATTTTCCCAAACAGAGAAAATTCCAGTCAAGTTTGGCCTGGTCTCTCTGTCTACTTTCCCTTGGGTAACCCACACTTCAACTTCAGTCTCTATTAACGATAGACAACGTTCTTGCTCTGGTTCCATGCATATGGTGGTCCCGAAGTGGGCTAAGACGTCATGCCCCAATAGGGGAGTTGGACTTTCTGGCATAATCAGGAAGGTCTGTGAGAAAAACAAATTGTCCCAGTTATAACTCAAAGGCTGAGAAAAATGCCTAGTCACCAGGTTACCAGACACCCCCTTAACGGTCACACTATGGGACGAGGGTAGGCCGGGGTTGGAGAGGAGAACAGAGATGGTGGCTCCAGTGTCAAGGAGGAAATTAATTTCCTTGCCCTCAACAGTCAGGTTACCTGGGGTTCCTGGGTGGAGATGACAGTCTGTGTTGGAGTTGGGTGGGAAGGCACCAGGGCCCATCAGTCCTGCTGCTGGACCATCTGAGATGCCAGATCAGCCTGTGGGAGCCTGTGCCCCCTTAGGCAGTCAGACTTCCAGTGTTTCCCCTTGCAGATAGGACAGGGCTTAGATCACACCTGTCAACCTCAAAGGCTAACATGGGCCACATAAACAAGGCATGCGGCCCATGGGCTGTGAGTTTGACATGCTAGGCTTAGAGGGTGGCTTTCTGTCTCTCTGTGGGCAGTCCCTCCAGACATGCCTTTGCTGGCCAAAGTTATAACAAGTAACGTCCCTGGGGGCCCCAACCTGTGACGCCGGCACCCTGGAGCACTGTAACCAGGGCTGGGGCCCTCTCCCTGCCGTTGGCCTTCCTCTCCTCAACCTCCTCTTGGTCCCAATTGTAAAAAAACGAAGTGGCTACTTTTAGGAGGTTGTCTAAGGTACTCTGAGGGCCAATTGCCAATTTTTATAGTTTCCTCCTAATATTTGGAGTCTATTGAGTTACAAATTTGTCTTTCAGAATGAGTTGGCCCTCAAAAGATTCTGGGGACATAGATGTGTATTTCGTCAGTGCCTTCCTGAGTCTGTCCATAAAGGCTGAGGGATTCTCATCCTCCCCTTGGTTTATAGTTCAAGGCCTTGGAACAGCATTTCATTAACCCTTGGATTACAGAATTTTGGAAATGTTTCCTGTTCCAATCTCCTAGCTCATCATTAATCCATTTAGGGTCTTTCCGGGGAACAGTCTGTTGGCCAGTGGGGTAACTATCAATCTGATCACAGGGGACCCCACTGGCACTGCTAAGAAGTATTCATCCCCTAATTGCTTAGTTGCCTCTTGGGACCACTTCTTTGATCCTGAGAGCGTCAGGCTCAAAAGAAGCATTATATCCTCCCACGACAAATAAAAGGTTTACAGTCCCTGAAAAACATCTGAGTTCTTGTTAGGGTCATCTGAAAATTTGTTTAAATCTATCTTAATTTGTCTTAAGTCCTGTAAGGAAAATGGTCCCTGGATCCGGCAGATCCAAATTCTCCTCCAGCCACTGTCTGGAGAGGACAAGGGTAGCCAGAGGTCTGGGTAGTCCAGTCCCATTGGGTTTGGGCAGGGCTGGTCCTTCTGGGGGCCCTGGGTAAGGAGGACAAAATGGTTCAGATGTACCTGGTGGAGCATTAGGCCGCACACCTCCTTAGGTGTTTCTGACTCTCTGATACCATTTTGGGTCAATGCTGCCAGGAGCAAGGGGTCAATTTTGCACTGGGGATACAATTTCTGATTGTCTCTTAAAGCAAGGAAGGCCTGAACATATGGGACCTCAGACCACTTCCCTTCCTTCGCACAGAAAAGATCTAATTGCAAGATGGTATTATGTAGTGAATTCTTCCCTCTGGGGGCCATGTTTCTCCATCTGCAAGCTTACATTGAGGCCAAGCTGAGAACAAAAGAAGATCAGGTGCTTTCTCTTCAGGGTTTGTGGACCAAACGAATAATCCCAATTCCTTAGTACACAACCTAGTGGGGTGCTGACCTTAGTGGTAGATGAGGAGTTTCCTATTTGAAAAAGACAAAAAGAACAGAGGCGTCTAGCACCTTCTAACTTAGGCCCTCACAAGGCATCCCTGTGTAGGGCAAGAAAAAGATTATTTGCTAGTGCACGTCCACTAACAGAGCCAACGGGCCGGACTATAGATACATACTTACTGGCGAGGTCCTTCCTGATTGAACCCCCTATTGCTTGTGCTCACATACGTGTGACCATATGCAAGTCTCTGTCGTACTAGTCACATGTATCTATAAGACCTCTGTGCTGCTGGTGTGAATTCCCCTCAGTGCGAGAGGAACAAACCCTGGTCTGATGGAGAGTGACCCCAGTGATTGTGATGTTTCTGCAGCGCAAATTGGGCCTCTTGGAATGACCTAAAGCCAATTCTAGGTCAAGAAAAGTTTCCTAAAATTCAAACCCTGGGAAGGTTGTCAAACATATTTGACCAAAAGATCCTATCTAATAATAGACAAATATGCAAATTGACCATACCTCTGACACACCCACAAGCCACGCCCACAAGCCACGCCCACCATCCAATCAGAGCGAGTATGCAAATTAACCCAAGCCAAGATGGCTACAGCCCCAGGGAGCAAGGTTTCCTAGGTAACAGAGGAAGCTAAGCTTTCCGCCTGCCATCGCCAGGCCTAAGTCTCCACTCAAGCTACAAAGTTTCAATTATAGAAGGTAAACAAATTCAAACAAATGGCGGCAGAATGGAGCTTGAGAGAGCAGGCCAGGGTTGCCGCTGGCAACAGGGGAAGCAAAGCTTTCCGCACACCCTGGCTGGGCCCACCCACTTAAGGCAACAAAGTTTCAATTATAACTCCAACACAAATGGCTGCCGGCGGAGGGAGCCCCAGGCTTGGCTCCGCTCCAGGCTACAAAGTTTCAATTGTAGAAGGAAAATAAATTCCAGATACCAGGGCCTCTGCTTGAGTTGCCAGGGGGCGTGGCTGGCCTGCAAACCACCACAGGCCCCTCTCTCAGGCCACCCCACACCCCAAGGGAACCCCCACCTGATCTGGGATGCCCTTCAGGGCAAACCAGCTGGCCCCCACCCCTGTAACAGGCCTCTATCCTATCTAATAAAAGAGTAATGTGCAGATTGATCATCCCCATGTGGACACAAGATGGCCACCACAAGATGGCCAGCAGGAGAGGGCAGTTGGGAGGCACCCGGCCTGCAAGGGAGGGCAGTTGAGAGGGACCAAGCCTGCAAGGGAGGGCAGTTGGAGGTGATCAACCCTGCAGGAGAGGGCAGTTAGGGGTGACCAGGCCGGCAGAGGAGGGAAGTTGGGGGCAAACAGGCTGGCAGGGGAGTGGTTAGGGGGTGATCAGGCTGGCAGGCAGAAGCAGTTAGGGGCAATCAGGAAGGCAGGCAGGCATGCAGTTGGGAGCCAGCAGTCCTGGATTGTGAGAGGGATGTCCGACTGCCTGTTTACGGGCAGTCAGACATCCCTCGAGGGGTCCCAGATTGGAGAGGGTACAGGCTGGGCTGAGGGACAACCCCCCTCCATGCACGAATTTCATGCACCAGGCCTCTAGTCAAATATAAAAGACGTTTTCCTTTTTAAAAAACTGAAAAAGAACTAAACAAATTTAGTATTTGCTTATTTTAGATGCATTTATCTAATTAAAATTTATTATTCAGGGGCTTAATTTATAACAAGTAATATAAGGTAGGGAAGTGGAGGATTGAGCAGGCCACCTCGAAACTTACAGACCATTGTAAGGACATAAGCTTTGATTTTGGGAGAAATCGGAGTATCTGGAGCTGTGTTGGTGTGTGTGTGTGTGTGTGTGTGTGTGTGTGTGTGTGTGTGTGTGCGCCCTCACACAAGTTTGATAGAAAGTTTGAAAGGATGTCTGCTAAGGTACAGCCTCCTCCTATCCCCCACACTCGGAGGCTGAATTACCCATCTTGCGTCCTTAGTATTTCCCATGGCATATGAATGGGGGACAGTGGACACCTCAGCTGTGTGAAGCTACAGGGAAGTTGCCAGAAGATGTGCACATTTCCCAGAAAACTTGCTGTTTTATTTGCTATTCTGCCCTCATTTCAGTCCTAGAGGCAATGAGCCTGAAAACAGTGGAAGAAACATGGAGGAATGCCGTGTAGAAACCATTATGCAGATTCATTTCCAATGGATGAGATTAGCAGTCCCGGGCTGTCATTTCCTGCGATGCGCTCCTCTGCCTTGTCCCAGCATCACTCCTGCACACACGTGTCCTCACTTTGTATAGGTTTTGCAGCCATTGGAAACAGCTGCACCTACAAATAACCAGGAGCGTAATTGGGGTGTCAACTAATATTTAGCTGATTGTCAATGACTCAGTTGGCTGGTAATTTTGCCACAAGTCTATTTCCTCAACTTGGGAAGGAAACTCAGACAGAAAAAATGTTATCAGGAAACCCCGGATTGCTTGTTTATTGCCTTTTCTATTCATTTTAAAATGGTAAGATATGTACACATATAATACCTTAATAAAAAAATTGGGGAAAAAAAAAAAGAAAAAAAAAAAAAAAAAAAAAAAAAAAAAAAAAAAAAAAATAAAATGAACTGATTTGAGAGAGAGAGGGGAGAGAGAGAGAGAGAGAGAGAGAGAGAGAGAGAGAGAGAGAGAGAGAGAGAGAGATTGGTTGTTCCACTTATTTATACATTTATTGATTGATTTTTGTATGTGCCCTGACAAAGGACTGAACCTGCAACCTTGGTGTATGGAAGGACACTCCAACTGAGCTACCCGGCCAGGTCTGGCCCTTGCCATTTATGTTCTCATATAGACCTCATTTTGTCTATAGCATATTAATTATGAGTTGCAACTGCTAACTGTGTTTCAGATAGAAAAGATAAGTTGCATCAATAAACCCAAAGGAGAATTGTCATCACGCAGGTTTGGTGCCCTGTAATTGAATTCTGCACCCTCCCTGGGTGACTGGGAATTGGTCAGTCTCTCTGGGACCAAAGGAAAGATTGACCCCTTCAATGAGTACTTATAAAAGCCTCTACTTTAATTGAAAAATCATAAATAAGAATAATAATTTTTTAAAATATATTTTTTATTGATTTTGGAGAGGGAAGGAGAGAGATATAGAAACATAAATGATGAGAGAGAATCATTGATTGGCTGCCTTCTGCACGCCCCCTACTGGGGATCAAGCCTGAAACCCAGGCATGTGCCCTTGACCAGAATTGAACCTGGGTCCCTTCACTCCATAGGCCAACGCTCTATCCACTGAGCCAAACCAGCTAGGGCAAGAATAATAATTTTTAACATTCTATAAATTTTGAGTACATTGGCTAATGGGTAATTAAGTGCTATTTCTATAAAAAGAACCATCTACAAATTAGCACATGAATTTTCCTTGTTAAGCTTCTACATTTTCATGTGTGAATTTTAACAATAATATGAAGAGTTGGGAAATGTGATGTTTTGCTTTGATAACTTAAAATTACTGCCCTTTTAAGTGCTATTACTCTCTTAAGTTACCTAGGAAGTATGTGTTTTAAGAGATGAGAAAAAACAGAACACAACCCCTAGTGATATAAGGAATGTATTTCAATATTCTGATATAGAGAATTGCACATGCATTTATGTATGTCAATGATTCCAGAGGGACCTTGTGTAATGGCCTAAATTTTCCCCAAAATGTCCTTAAAAATCTAATATATTCTTTGAAAAGGAGTCAATTGTAGCAGGACAGCCACAGTTATCAGGGAAATTTAGTGTCAAGTCCTACAGAATTTTTTCAAACTTACTAAGTTTTAGAAATAATATAAGTAAATAAATATGTACTAAATAATTGGGGACATAAGCTAAAGATAAATAGCATCTACACTAATAAAAGAGTAACATGCAAATTAACCATCACTCTGCTACACCACAAGCCATGTCCACCAGCCAATCAGGAGCGAGTATGCAAATTAACCCAGCCAAGATGGCGGCTGGCCATGGGTCGAGCAGGAGGCTTGGGTTTCCCTGGTGATGGAGGAAGCCAAACTTCCTGGCCGGCCTTGACCTCCACTCAAGGCTACAAAGTTTCAATTATAGAAGATAAATAAATCCCAGATAACAGGGCCTCCGCTTGGGTCGCCGGGGGGTGTGGCCGGCCTGCAAACCACCACAGGCCCCTCACCCAGGCCACCCCATGCCTCAAGGAAACCCCCACCCTGATCCGGGACACCCTTCAGGGCAAACCAGCCGGCCCCCACCCATGCACCAGGCCTCTATCCTATCTAATAAAAGAGTAATATGCAAATTGACCATCATGCCAACACACAAGATGGCTGGCCCTTGTGGTCAAAGATCCTGCCCCCATGGCCTCCACAAGATGACCAGCAAGGGAGGGCAGTTGGGAGGGACTAGGCCTGCAGGGGAGGGCAGTTAGGGGTGACCAGGCTGGCAGAGGAGGGAAGTTGGGGGCAACCGGGCCTGCAGGGAAGGGCAGTTGTGGGGGACCCAGGCCTGCAGGGGAGAGCAGTTGGGGGGGCACCAGGCATGCACGGGAGGACAGTTGAGGCGGGGGGACCAGGCCTGCAGGGGAGGGCAGTTAGGGGCAATCAGGCTGGCTGGGGAGCAGTTAGGCATCAATCAGGCTGGCAGGGGACTGGTTAGGGGGTGATCAGGCTGGCAGGCAGAAATGGTTAGGGGCAATCAGGAAGGCAGGCAGGTGAGCAGTTGGGAACCAGCAGTCCTGGATTGTGAGAAGGATGTCAGACTGCCCGTTTAGGCCCGATCCCTTAAACGCGCAGTCGGACATCCCTCGAGGGGTCCCAGATTGGAGAGGGTTTAGGCTGGGCTGAGGGACACACACCCCCATGCACGAATTTCATTGCCTGGGCCTCTAGTTAATAAATAAATGGATAATATTAATGGATAATATACAACTAAGATACATATGGGAATCTTAACATAACATGAACAATAACATAAGCATTAGCATTAATGAAAGTGTGTATCTCATAGAGGTTACTGGGTACCTCCCTACTTCAGACCATGGTGTTCATTACTATTGTACCAAATACAATGGAAGTGTTGGAAATATCTCTATTTATATTAGGTGGTGTATGTATTTGAAATGCTGTATTCCTTTATTTTTAACCTGTAAGCTAAATTTGAACTATATTGCCAAGAACATTAAGATAATGCAGGGATTTTACATTTATTGTTAGTTTCATTAAATGTCCAATCACTGTGAGCAAATTGATGAACATTTGCTCTTTGGAGACTAATCACAGGTTTTGGTGGTAAATAGTTCTCCTGTTCATTTAATAACATTTAAAACTCTTATTTAGTCTCTATCTTTTCCTAGCTTTGAAGATATTCTTATAGTATTCCCTAAGAAAAATGTAAAATATAAAAAGTTCTATACAGGCAATCAGCAAATCAAAAATGTGTGTTTTCCTAAGAGCTTATTGGTAATTCAGTGTCTCTGGTCCTTAGTAATTTGTAACTTCGTAGGAAATACTTTAACTGCTTTCATGAAAATATTGCCAATTGAACTCCCCTCCCCACCCCAACCCCCAAACAAACAATTGCCTCCTTCTGTTTTTATTTTTTTGTTATTATTTGAAGACTTTATTTTTAAGTTATTAAAGGGATTTTAAAAATTAACTATTGGATTCCTCGTTCTCTATGATGTCATTTCCACTCCTGCTGCTCCATTCAACATGCTCCTTCTAGGCTCACCAGTGTTGATATCCTCAAACCGCAAGAGCAGTTAGACCAGCTGCCAGCTCCCCCTGTGGACACTGAGGATTTCCTACTGGAAATCTCTCCTGGCTTTGTGTGTTGTGATATTCTTCCCACCCACTTCTCTTATTACGTTCCCAGCCTCTTACCTAGAAAGACTGTCTCCAGCATTTGTCTTCTATCTTTTTGTCTCTTTTTTACTTTACATACTTCTGGCTTCAGGTGTTGCTCACAACTTTATGATGATAAAATCTCTATTTCTAGGCTTCTCTCCAAGGTGTGCCATTGTCATTTTTATATCACTACTAGAGGCCTGGCCTGCACCCTCTCGCAATCTGGGACCCCTTGGGAGATGTCAGAGAGCTGATCCCCGCAGGCCAGGCCGAGGGACCCCACGGGTGCATGAATCCATGCGCCGGGCCTCTAGTATACATATAAGATCTTTGGTCAATTTTTTCCCACCCTCCCCCCTCCCCCCTTTCCTCTGAGATTCATCAGTCTGTTCCATGTTTCCATGCCTGTGCGTTGAGCATCTGCATCCTGGTGGTCATTGTGCATCCTAGCTACTGGCTGGCTGGTCGGCCGGTCGGCCGGTCACTTAGGCTTTTATATATAGATTTTCCAGATTAAACTCAGTGCCATTGAATAAATTCCCCAATTCTACCTACCTCTCCAATCCTATCTTATCTTCCTTTCCCCAGCATCTTGCCCACACTCTATAGGATCTACCCTCTACATTGCTGAAATGGTTATGTTTATAAGATGTCAGCTCTACCAATTCTATTTACTTATATTTTTGATGTCTCTTTACCAGAAAGTCATCAAATTCAAATGTTTTACTATGACATTCAAGCTGTGTACATAATACTCCAATCTGACTCCCTCTCTCACCTTCTCCAGCCACCCCTCACGTTTTGACTCACCCATTCAGTCTTTAAATAATGATGTCTGTTCCTCTGGAATATATGTTTACTCTCTTTTCTTGGAAATGCATGATTATAATTTGGAATAAATAAGTTCATGAATAATGCTATGCCCTTAAAAAAGTTCCTGGTACATAACACTTGCTCATTATATGCCAGCAACTTTTACTTTTATTACTTATAATAGTAGTCATAGTCATAGTAGTAATAATGTTCAATGTTCACTTCACTGATAAGCACGTTTATTGAAGGTTAGCTACCACCTTTCTTCCCCTTTTTCCTTCCCTCCAGTTAGAATAACTTGGTGTTTTTTTTCTTGTTTTCTCTAGTGAAACAAAGTTGCCTCATTATTGTTTCCATTGGGATTTGACTATGTTAACATAGGATTTATAAATTTTATAAAAAGATAGATACATATGTTTATAGCTTATTAAGTCATTTCTTTCTGGATGAGGAAATGGTGCATTCACAAAATCTTGAAAAATGAAGAAATAGAATGGATAGAAAACTCTTGCTTCTCAGATTTACTGGGGATATTGAGTTTTAAAATAAGAATGTTAACTTTCAAACAAAGAAACACTGGGGTAGTTATGCTTATAGTCATTTAAATTTGTATGTTTGATAAAATCGTCAGGTTTCTGGCCTCACAAACAGGAAAATCCATTAGGCCAGAGAGTGCTATGCATTTTATGAAAATCTTTCTCCTGACCTGACTTACAAGAAAGCTCTTTATCTAATATTCGAGTAAATCACAGGTGCACAGACTCCTGAGTTTGGGATTTCAAGTCAAATGGATGGTGAAAAATAATATTTATGTGGGAGCTTATTCTACACTGAAAGTTAGAGCAGGGGGAATGATTAGATGCATTTATAAATGGGTTTTTCAGAAAACAAACAGAGTAAGAGGAGCGGGTGTATACCTGGAAGTGGTTTGAAGTTTTAAAAAGAGTGGGCAGTTCTACGTGCTTGTGAATTTGCATGGACTAGGCAAAGGGGAGGTGGATTACCCTTTGTGCAGCACTGAGTGAGTAAGATCGGCTTAGTCAGAATATGCACCAAGGACTGAGAGGCAGGCACCAGAGAGCCTTCTGATAGCTTCTAAAAGGATGAAGGTCAAATTCCAGAAGTGGGTTCCATTCCTGGCAAATCTCAATGTCTTTCAGAAAGAAAGGCAACGTTGGCAGCAAAATGAAAAGAACTTAGAATTCAGACTTGCATTACAGATAGAGACTATAATTAGTAGAGAATGTTAAGTTTAGACTTAGCTGTAAAAGCAGTAGTATGGCATATTTGCTAAAACTAAGAAAAACTTTATATAATCAAAGACACAAAAGAGTTTAGGTTTTTACCTAAATGAGAGGTCAGAATGCATAAAAATGAGGGCCTCCTATGCAAGATTTTGTGTAGTAGATAATAATAATATAGTTGGTACTACTGTCAGCCATGATATTAACTCCTTAAGCTGTTCTAATAACCTATAGTTTAGGTACTGTTATGAGTGCTGGTCCCATCTACACAATTAATTAACTTACTAAGTTTGGTTCACCCTGGGGGTCCAAACCCCGCTGACCATGTTGGAACAGTATTGACAAAGCAAAGTCTCCCTTTATTTCTACTACCAACCTCAGTGGCCATGCTTCAGAAATAACCACTAACAAGTGTGTATGTCTTCAAATTTCTTATTAAACTTCTCAGGTATGTTTATCTGTCATATATATACACTAGAGGCCCAGTGCACAAATTCATGCACCAGTGGGGTCCCTCAGACTGGCCTGCAGGATTGGGCTGAAACCGGCTCTCCAACATCCCCTGAGGGGTCCCAGGTTGCGAGAGGGTACAGGCCAGGCCGAGGGACCCCACTGGCACACGATTGGGTCTGGGGAGGAATGTGGGAGGTTGTCCAGCCAGAGAGGGACCTCAGGAGGGCTCCAGGGCATGTCCAGGCCATCTTGCTCAGTCCTGATTGGCCAGTCCCCAGCAGTGATCTAACCTACTGGTCGGAGCATCTGCCCCCTGGTGGTCAGTGCATGTCATAGTGAGTGGTTGAGTGGTCTTAGCATATCATTAGGATATTATGCTTTGGTTGGTTGAACAGCCAACTGGATGACTGGACACTTAGCATATTAGGCTTTTATTATATAGGATACCTATTTAGGTATAGGTATAGATATGTGTTTATCCTTCATATTAATTTTACAGCACTGCCATAGTAATCATCACCAACTTAGTGGCTTAGTACAGTACAGATTTATTATTTTAGAGCTTTTTAGGCCAGAAAGTGGGTGCTGGAGGGCTCTGTGGCTAAAGTCAGCGTATCTGCAGGACTGTGCTCCATCCAAGAGGCTCTAGGGGAAAATTCATCCTCTTGCCTTCTCTGGCTTCTCGGGACCATCCACATGTCCTCAGCCACCTCCTCTCCAGCAGGATCTCTTTTCCCTGATCATTCTCCGTAGTCATGTCTGCCTCTAAGCCCAGCTGGCAAAGGTCCTCTAGTTAGAGACTCCAAGGATTACCTTGGACCCATCTGGGTCATCCAGGATAACCTCTCCTTCTCAAATTTCATAACTCAGTCTCCTCTGTAAATTCCATGTCAGGTAATATAATCACAGTGTCTGAGGATTAGGAGATAGATGACTCTTGAATGCCGTTTTCCAACCTGCCACACTCACCTACTATTATTTATAAACTAGAGGCCTGGTGTACGGATTTGTCCAGAGCTTGTTTGGCCCATCTTGCCCAGTCCTGATAGGGGCTGATAAGGCCAGCTGGCTGGGGAGGGACCATGGGAGGGATCCAGGGCGAGTCTGGATGATCTCGCCCAGTCCCGGTCAGCAAGCTAACCTACCGGTCAGAGCATCTGCCCACTGGTGGTCAGTGTGCATCATAGCAACTGGTTGAACAGTCAAACGAGCTGTCAGACACTTAGCATATTAGGCATTTATTATATAGGATTGGGTGACAGGAAGGATCACTGTCAGTGTCATAGCTCCTGTATTATTTGTTCCTCTGAAAACTCTCTGCTGGGGTGTAAGGAGCTACTGAGGAGCCGGCTAAGGACAACAGGATCTTGTCTGTGTTTATATGCATCCAGGAGGTGAGGGCTATGGCGGGATATATATGCAGGGCTCAGTGAAAAGACTGGCAGGAGCTTGACATTCTTCTGAAGATGAAGTGATGAGGGCAACACATTTACTTAAGGGTTGGAGGTCCGAGGAGGCCTTCCCTGGGTGGCTTAGGGTTATTGTGATTTGAATAAGCCTGCTTTTCTCAAAACCTGCCACTATTTTTAACCATTTCAGTGGCAGAGTGGTTGAGAGTCCGGCTTCTTATTTGACCCCTGGTGGCACTGGGGGCATTTTGTGGGTAGCACTGAAGCACGGTTGAAGTTCCTCCACTAAAATCATGTGCACATTATTTGTTTCTCAATATGTTTTTGTTTAGTTTTTACTTAGAAACCATCAGTAAAATCTTCTGTTTATTAAAAACAGAAAGACTTCGGGATTCTACAAAACTGTGATATCTATTTTATATCACTGATTTTTTCACATTAAAGAAACTTATTCTCTTCATTCTTAGTTTTAAAATAAAAAAACATTTCTAGAATTTCATAGACATCTGTGCTGTTTTGTTGAAAGAAGTAATATTAAAATACTTTGCACACTTCTGTGGCACAAATAAATGTCCTGTGTCTTTTCCAATTATTTTGTTTACTGTGATACTGGCTCATTTCCATAGGTTATATCTCACACTATTACTTTCAGATTAATGGCATAGAAAACATTAGTGATAAAACAGTGTAACTAAATGTCTCCCCACGAATACAGGCACCACTTTGATGGATGTGGACGGCAGCCAATCACAAGACTAGATTTTAAAGATTGTGAGTTCCCAAGAGACATGATGAAATGTGACAGCTCAGTGTGTGGTTGGCTTTTAGGTCACAAGCGATGGGGCTGTGTTGCATGTCCTACATTTTTCTATAATACTCATTCTCCAGTCATTAAAATTGCTTATTTACTAGGTTCTGCTTCAAGTGCTCTGATAGTCTATAGCATCTATTTTTGGAAATTAAACATGTTTGTTTCAAGTCTGACAGGGCGCTTTACAACATAAAGTCTGTGACATACTAAGTAGAAGTAGTTTATTTTTAAGTGGAAAATAAGGGCCAGGCCTCATCCCTCTATAATTAAGCTCTTGCTAACGAGGGGGAATAACTAATTATAGTAGGTCACTTAATATAACAATATCACTATTTTTAAGATATTTTTTTATTGATTTTTAGAGAGAGAGAGTAAGGGAGATAGATAGATAGAAACATTTATGAGAGAGAAACATCAATATTGATCAGCTGCCTCCTGCACGGCCCTATTGGAGATCGAGCTGGCAGCCCTCATGTACTCTGACTAGGAATCGAACCAGTGATTTCTTGGTGCATGGGCTGCCCTCAACCACTGAGCCACACCGGCCCAGTGCACACCATCACTCTGATCCATTTAATATCTCTCTGCACCTAGTGGTGTTGGTTACATAGTGGAGTGGAGTTCTCTTGCTAGTCTCACTTGGCAACATGTGCTCCAGTGAGACAGTGCAATCCAAGAAGATTTAGTGAGATGAGACAGTTTTCCTCTCTGGACTTTTTGGTACATAAAAATCTTGACAGTTTCGCATTTGCTACATTTGCTTTATGATTTTGTCTTCTTTTACTCTCCTGCCATGCCATCTTTATCAAACTCCTGAAATACATTCTGCTAAATATTCCAGTTGGAGCAGCATTATTCTTTGCTCATGGGTAGAAACTAGGAAAATTACCAAGCTTCTATTCTTTCAATAGTCTCACATTTAGGATGTATTGTATAATTCTATTCTGGCCCACAACTGTCTTATTATTATTAATTGTTATGAATTTTTTTCTGAAATTCCCAATCCCATAATTGAGTTGTGTCTAATGCATGGAAGAGCAGTAGATACTGAAAATATCTGCCGAGTGACGAACTTTGTTTACCCTCTCAGTGTATCAGAACAGGACACTTTCATTTCCTCACAGAAAAGATACACAATACAGGGTGTCCCAAAAAGTGTGCACACTCACTTTGAATAATAATAAAGGCAGTGTTTATTAAAATACATTTCAGTTTCAAAACTGGGCTATCAGCTGTTACAGTGTGTATACATTTTTGGGACACCCTATACAGCACATGGGTGTGAGATGAGCAGAGAGGGGAAATAAACACAACCCCAAGCCTTTTGCTTTCAGTGCGCTATGAATATATCCTACCATGTAGAATTTCATAAATACCTGGAGAAGGAGAGGAGGCCCGCACGGTCTCCAATAGGCCAACGTTAAGGCTGAAAGGGCGCTGACTACAGTAATAGCATCACTTCAGTTCTGACTAGTTCTAAAGACTGGAGAGGTGTTGCAAACTAGAGTTTAGCCCGACATGCATGTAAATGATTGTAGCAGATTATTTACAATAGCCAGAAGGTGGGAACAACCTAAAGGTTTCTCCACCAAGGATGGAAAAGCAGAATGCATTATATAATATGTGGGCTGTTCAGCCACAGAAATGAGTGGCATGGTTCATGCTGCAACATGGATGGACCTTGAAAATATTATGCTAAGTGAAATCAGCCAGGTACAAAGGACAGACATGAAATATCTAGACTAGGCAAGTGCAAAGAGACAGAGATAGATGCGAGGTTACCAGGCGCTGGGGCAGAGCGGACCAGGAGTTGTTGCTTAATGGGTACAGGCTTCTGTGGGGGTGACCATGAAGTTTTGAAAGTAGATAGTGGTGATGACTGTACTGCATTGTAAATGCAATCAATGCTGCTGTATTTTACACTAAAATTGGTGAAAAAGCCAAATTTAAGTGTATATTATTTTACCACAATATGTAAAATATGTAATTAGCATTACTTCATTTAAGTTTTAATAAGTTAGTTTTCGAAAGTCATTTAAATATGGAAATGGTAGTTTTCGCTATCTCTTCTTTGTATTCCAGTAGTTTCAGAACCAGTTACACATAATAACCAGTTTAATAAACTGCTTTAAAACGATTCTATTTACTGTTTTTTTCATCATCTTCATTCCTGGGCCTCCCTGCAGGTTTCATGCACGGGTGAGTGGCTGAATAGGAAGGCCGTGTTAGAAACACTCTTTCACACATAACTTCGCTGCCCTCGAAATAGAAACGTGCTTCCTGAGTTCTGTAATAACTGAGATAATTTTTCAATTTCAAGAGCAATGCTATCTCGAGGGTCACTTTCTCCATCCGGCCTCACACCCTCGTGCTGCTGATTGGATCAGGGAGTTTCCACTGATTCAAAGGGGCTGTGTGCAGGGCCAGACTGTGGCTGCCGGGAGCCCAGATGGAAGCCGGTGGAGAGAAGGCGGACTCGCCCACTGGGCTGCGGTGCTGGGATCATGGAAACCAGTCTAGTTTCTCAGGTGAAAACTGACAATGCTATCCTGCGAACGAATCCATGTCTAAAAAAAGAAAAGGGTTCCATAGGGGAGAGTCACGTGAAACCTAACAGTTTCTAGGCTCTTCTGTCTCTGTCAAGTTTCTTGATTAAAATTATGATCATTTACTATAGTTAATCTTCACATTATGCCTGTACAGTAAACCCTCAACTTTGTGGACCTTGATTTAATGAACTTCAGATTTAAGGGCAAAATCTCCATTCCGTATGTCATCTGTGAAAATTAACACCCTGTTAATTTTAAAATGCTTTAAACCAATACTTGTTTACAATTAAATTAACAGGTTATTTTTTGTTATTAATTCACTGTTATTTGTAACAAATGTTAGCAAATAGGCCATATGTTGGAAAAAACACTAATAATTTTACAAACATAAATAAATATTTGACACTTACAACTATAGTCTACACTAGAGGCCCGGTGCATGAAATTCGTGCACGGAGGGGGGTTGTCCCTCAGCCCAGCCTGTATCCTCTCCAATATGGGACCCCTCAAGGGATGTACGACTGCCCAAACCCCACCGGGATCGGGCCTAAACGGGCAGTCGGACATTCCTCTCACAATCCAGGACTGCTGGCTCCCAACTGCATGCCTGCCTGCCTTCCTGATTGCCCCTAACTGCTTCTGCCTGCCAGCCTGATCACCCCCTAACCACTCCCCTGCCAGCCTGTTTGCCCCCAACTTCCCTCCTCTGCCGGCCTGGTCACCCCTAACTGCCCTCTCCTGCAGGGTTGATCACCTCCAACTGCCCTCCCTTGCAGGCCTGGTCCCTCTCAACTGCCCTCCCTTGCAGGCCGGGTGCCTCCCAACTGCCCTCTCCTGCTGGCCATCTTGTGGTGGCCATCTTGTGTCCACATGGGGGCAGGATCTTTGACCACATGGGGGCAGCTATATTGTGTGTTGCAGTGATGATCAATCTGCACATTATTCTTTTATTAGATAGGATAGAGGCCTGGTACAGGGGTGGGGGCCAGCTGGTTTGCCCTGAAGGGCATCCCAGATCAGGTGGGGGTTCCCTTGGGGTGTGGGGCG
Organism: Ia io; assembly: GCA_025583905.1. Taxonomy (NCBI): domain Eukaryota; kingdom Metazoa; phylum Chordata; class Mammalia; order Chiroptera; family Vespertilionidae; genus Ia; species Ia io. The sequence goes on along the minus strand of JAJQQW010000019.1, from coordinate 1,491,427 downwards.
GCCTGAGAGAGGGACCTGTGGTGGTTTGCAGGCCGGCCACGCCCCCTGGCAACCCAAGCGGAGGTCCTGGTATCTGGAATTTATTTTCCTTCTACAATTGAAACTTTGTAGCCTGGAGCGGAGCCAAGCCTGGGGCTCCCTCCGCTGGCAGCCATTTGTGTTGGGGTTATAATTGAAACTTTGTTGCCTTAAGCGGGTGGGCCCGGCCAGGGTGTGCGGAAAGCTTTGCTTCCCCTGTTGCCGGCGGCAACCCTGGCCTGCTCTCTCAAGCTCCATTCTGACGCCATTTGTTTGAATTTGTTTACCTTCTGTAATTGAAACTTTGTAGCTTGAGTGGAGGCTTAGGCCTGGCGATGGCAGGCGGAAAGCTTGGCTTCCTCTGTTACGTAGAAAACCTTGCTGTCTTTGGCTGTAGCCATCTTGGTTTGGGTTATTTTGCATGCTCGCTCTGATTGGATGGTGGGGGTGGCTTGTGGGTGTGTCAGACGTATGGTCAATTTGCATATTTGTCTATTATTAGTTAGGATGTTTAAATCCAAGAGTCACTACCTATAAACAATGTTCGAGGAATGATTAGCACATTATCACATTGGAACATGTGCATTCACATGTTGTCTCATGACTTTCTGAAACAGTTTTAACACATGTGGGCCTATGTTTCCATGTGCACTAAGCCACGCCCCAGCCCTGTGCATTTCTTACTCACAGTGACTGGTGAATGCACCCACTTACTGGATCTATTCATATACATGCAAAATGACAGTAATACATGTAGAAATCTTGTCTGTGAAATTAAACCTTTTATACATGTTTAATTTGAATTGCACAAATGAGTCTACATAAGTAAAAACAGGTAAACAAATTGCCTATTTTTTAATATATGCATTCGGGGAACCTACTGTATTTTAGAATGGACTTGGGGTTTTAACGGACACCCCCTCACCCGAATTAGTCCTTTATATGGAGGGTTTGCTGTATTTTCTTCATGAATTACCCTGAGCAGTCACTGAGATCTAGAAGAAAATAAACCAAATGACCCTACATGGTATAGAACTTATGTGGAACTCCTGTAAATAGTCAATTGCTGTGTGAGTTCACATTATTTCCATCAATTTTACATTGTAAAGAGCAGTTGCTATATGCTCCATGTTAGCTTGTTGCTCAGGGTTTTTGTGGATAGTTGCTTTCAGTAAGTTGCAAGATGTGAGACCACGCCACGCCCCCTGCACACACAGTCTACCTCTCTTCTGATGGAGGTGAGCTTTATATTCTCTCACTGAGCAGGTTGGATCCTCAGCACAGTACTGAAAAGCAGTGATGAGAGGCGACACCCTTGTGTGATTCCTGATAATTTAGTCTTTACAAGTAAGTAAAGGTTTAGCTGTAGGTTGTTCCTAGTTGTCCTTTGTCAAGATTAAGGACCACCCTTCTATTTCTAGTTTTCTGAAAGTGCTTATCAGGAATGAATAGTAGATTTTGCCTAATGTTTTTGTCTCCCTGTATTTATCTGAGCATATTGATTTTTCTTATTTGTTAACTAGAGGCCCGGTGCACAGAATTCGTGCATGGGGGTGTGTATGTGTCCCTCAGCCCAGCCTGCACCCTCTCCATCTGGGACCCCTCAAGGGATGTCCGACTGCCCACTGGGATTGGGCCTAAATGGACAGTCGGGATTGGGCCTAAACGGGCAGTCGGACATCCCTCTCACAATCCAGGACTTCTGGCTCCCAACTGCTTGCCTGCCCGCCTGCCTGATTGCCCCTAACCACTTCTGCCTCCCAGCCTGATCACCCCTAACCACTCCCCTGCCAGCCTGATCGACACCTAACTGCCCTACCCTGCTAGTCTGATTGCCCCTAACTGCCCTCCCTTGCCAGCCTGGTCACCCCTAACTGTCCTCCCCTGCAGGCTGGGTCCCCCTCAACTGCCCTCCTCTGCAGGCCTGGTCACCCCCAACTGCCCTCCCCTGTAGGCCTGGTTGCTCCCAACTGCCCTCCCCTGCAGGCCTGGTCACCCCCAACTGCCCTCCCTTGCAGGCCTGGTCCCTCCCAACTGCCCTCCCCTGCTGGCCATCTTGTGGTGGCCATCTTGTGTCCACAAGGGGGTGGCCATCTTTGACCACATGGGGGTGGCCATCTTGTGTGTTGGAGTGATGGTCAATTTGCATATTACCTCTTTATTATATAGGATATGGTGAATCATCTTGGTTGGGTTTTGAATGTTAATAGCACTTTGTAATCCTATATAATAAAACCCTAATATGCAAATTGACTGAATGGTGGAATGACTGGTTGCTATGATGCAACTGACCACCAGGGGGAAGATGTTCAATGCAGCAGCTGACCCTGGTCATCAGTACACTCCCACAGGGTGAGCTCTGCTCAGCCAGGAGCCGGGCTCATGGCTGGCAAGTGCATCAGTGGTGGCAGGAGCGTCTCCCACCTCCGTGGCAGCACTAAGGACCCCTTGGGGGATGTCTGACTTCCAGGTTAGGCCAGCTCCCCGGCAGTCGGACATCCCCCAAAAGATCCTGGACTGCGAGAGGGCACAGGCAGGGCTGAGGAAACCCCCCCTCCTGGGCCTCTGGTACTTGCATAAACCCCATTTAATCAAGATGTGTCATCCTTTCTGTGTATTATTTAAGTTGATTTGCTAAATTTTTATGAAGAGTTTTTACTTCTATTTTTGAGGGACATCAGTTTCTTTGTTTTTTCTTGTAATGTTTTTGTTTGGTTTCGGTATCAGACTGACACTGACTACAGAGAATGGTCTGTGAAATTTCCTTCCTCTCAAATTTGTTGGAAGAATTTGTGTAAAACTGATACTATTTCTTTCTTCACTTTTTGGTAGATTTCACCAGTGAGACCAACTGGTCCTGGAGCTTTCTTTCTATGAAGGTTTTTAGCCACAAATTTAACTTTTTAAAGAAATGTAGTTAGTGGGGTATGGATGATGTTTGGTTATTTCTATTTCACAAGGAATTTGTCTATTGCATTTACTTTGTCAAACTTATTGAGTTGCATTTATTCATAACATGCCCTTATTATCTAAGTAATATCTGTGTAGTCAGTAGAGATGCCATATCTTATTTTATATTGGTAATTTGTGTATTTTCTCAATTCTTTTCTTATGAGCATGCATAAAGTTTTTTCAATTTCATTGATATCAAAAACAGCATTTTATTTTATTTTTTCTGTTGTTTTGTTTTCTCTTTGATTTTTATTACTATATTTTAATTTTTATTAATAATCTTTTTTTCTAACGCCTTAAAAAGGTAACCGAGGCCACTGATGTAACATCTTTTTCTCTACCTCACCTCTGATAAACACTATTCTATTTTCTGTCTCTATCCATTAACTTTTGAGTTCTTTGTATCTTTCTATGAAAGTGGGTTTCATATAGGAACTATAGATTTAAGTCTTCAGTTGTTTGATACTATAAATTTCCCTCTATATACTTTTACCTTTATGCCAAAAATTTTTATATATTGTGCTTATGGTTCCATTCAGTTCAAAATACTTTCTAACTTTTCTTTTTTTTCTTTCTCCCATTTTTTTTATGTACAGATGTGTTGTTCAGTTTTTAATTTGGGGGGATTTCTCAGGTATCTTCCTATAACTGAGTTCTAATTTAATCCAAATGTAGTTACAAAACATACTTTTTCTCACTTGAGTCCTTTCAATTTTATGAAACATTTTTTATGACCCAGAAAATTGTTTATTTTATATGTTTTCACATGCACGTAAAAATAATGTGTATTCTATTCTGCTGTTGTTTGGTAGAATGTTCTTGAGAGTCACTTAAGTCGTGTTGTTTGCTAGGATTGCTTAAATGTGATATAACCATAACATTATTCTGTCTACTTGTTTTGTCAGTTTTGAAAGAGGTGAACTGAAATTCCTGATTATTCTTTAGGTGCATATCTGTGTAAAATAGTTTTATTTTATTGATGAACTTATTGCTGCATTTTGATAAAATTATATTTTTCTTTGATAATATTATTTGTTACAAATTCTATTTTTTTTCTAACATTTATCCACTTCAACATTCTTTCATTTAGTGTTAGCCTGGGATGCTTTACGTAAATAGTTACCATTGTAACTATGTTAAATATATAATTTGGCACCATAATAATAGCCACAATGTTTCCCAGCCATCACCAACGCCCACGGTCCGCCTCTAGAACGTTTTCTTATCCTAAACTGAAACTCTATTCCCTTAAGAAAATAACATTTCCCTTTTCCCACTCCAGCCTCTGGTGAAGACTATTCTATTTTCTATCTCTATCCATTAAATTTTCATCTATTTGTGTTTTTCTGTATAAAGTGGGTTTCATGCAGGGAGTATAGGTTTGTATTACTTTTCCATGCAATATTATAAAATATTCCTTTCAATACCTCTAATTTAATATGGCTTTTGATATTTTTAGGTTCAAATGTATCATTTTAATAATTGTTGTCTCATGTTCTTTCTTTTCCTTTCTTTTTTTCTGCCTTCTTTTGGATTGAGTATATGATTTCATCTTATATGATTTGTAGGATCTTAAACAGAAATATGACTTGTGGTTTGTATGTTTAAAAGATCATTATGGCCACATGAGAGGAGAGATTACGGCGAGCAAGAGTAGAAATAAGATCAGTTAAGTCCTGTTCTCAGATGGTGTGGGTGGGATCTGGCTTTTGTTTGTTTACATGCTTCTATTTTAGGAATGGAATTAAGGTTTCTGTTTTAGCTATATGATATCTGAAATAATGGCAAGGTAGCCAAATTTTACTAAATCAAAATTTATTTGACCTGGTAAAATAAAATAACAAATTTAAACAAAAAAGTCAGTGCTAGAGATGTAAAATTGGGAGTCAATATTATATAAATACCAATAAATTCATTTTAAGTCCAGGGGCTGAGTATATAATTTTTGTCAGAGGAAAGAGAAAAGTGGTTTCTGGACTAATCTGGGCAACTATAACATTTATATTTGAACATACAAGGATGTTATGGAGTAACCAATGAGTAGAAGAAAACCATGTATAAAGTGTCATCAGCAACAAGGAAAAACAATACTCTTAAAAGGCAGGGAGTGTTCACATGTTAAAAATTCCATTTGAATCAAAGGACTTGTATGCATGCATATAAGCATAACCAATGGACGCAAAACTCTGGGGGGTGAGGGCATATATGGGAGTGGGGTGGGGGGGGCAATGGTAAGATATGTACACATATAATACCTTAATAAAAAAATTGGAAAAAAATTTCCATCTGAAGATCAGTTAAAATGCAGACAGAGTGAGGCCATGCATAGCACACACAAGCCCTCGGTGACCTTGAGAGGGTTACTTTCAGCAGCACCATTTGGACACAATGAATTCTGAACAGGGGGAGGAAACTAGAAGTTAAAAAGGTGGATTTGGTGACTGTAGGCATGTATAAGTCCAACAAGTATTTTCCTGTGAAAGTTAAAGGGGAGTAACTGTTGCACAGGGGAGAGTGTGGGGTGAACAGAAGTTGTAGCCTGCCTTGTTTCCTTTTGTCTGTAATGGGTGAATACAAGAGCACCGTCCTTGCATTAAGCACAGAGGAATAGATGAATAACCCATGAGGAGAGGGGAGCATTACAGCAGCAGCTACTTGAGGGGTGTGGGGGATGGGACCCAGGGTCCGGGTGCAGGTGCTGCCTTGTTGGGGGAGGAGCCACCTGCCCCTGTAACTGCAGGAAATGCAGAGGGTGGGGCCAGGTCAGGGCACATACAGATTTATTGGTGAGAAAATGAAGGAGCTCAGGTTGATTGCTTTGATTTTCATGAGGAAGTTTAATGCAATGTCTTTATTTTTTTAATTAAATTTATTGGGGTAACATCCTATATAATAAAAGGCTAATAAGCAAATAGACCAAATGGCGGAACAACCAGAACAACTGAACAACTGAACAACCGGTCGCTATGACGTGTGCTGACCATCAGGGAGCGAGCGCAGAACATGGCAGGCGTAGGCTGTGGCGGGATGGTGGAGCAGGTGAGTGGGGCACCAGACCAAGGTGGGGCACCAGTCACTGTCATTAGGGCAAGCCTCTGGTGGCTACTGAAAATTCATTGCTCCCACGTGCTGCAGTCCCGCCTGGCGCTCGCACCTGCTGCCAGTGCTGGAGCCACTGCTTGCACCCATTGCTGGTGCCCAGTGCCAGTCCCCATTGCTTGGCACTATCAGCAGGTGCAGTCGGCAGCTCCCAGCCCTGATCGCCCCTGAGGGCTTCTCTACCTCCCACTCCTCCTGAGGGGCCACCCAACTCATACCTGCTGCTGGTGCCGGCCCCAATCGCTCAGTGCCGTCTATGGGTGAGAGCAGGGCTGGTGCTGTCAGCATGTGGGAGCAGTGGTGGCGGGAGCGGGGCTGCAGGCAGACAGGGGATTGGGGGCCGTGGTGGGAGGGGCCAGGTGGGGGCACAGATGATAGGCCGAGACCCGCCCCTGTGCCCAAGGCAGCCTCGCAGCCCACAGTTCCTTTCAAGGTGCATGAATCCATGCACTGGGCCCCTATTTGGTTAATAAAATTATATGTTTCATGTGTACAATTTGGTACATGATCTGTACATTGCTTTGTGTGCCTACCACCTACAGTCAAATATTCTCTGGTCACCATGTACTCTACCCCCTTCAGTCTTTGCTACTCCCCCACTCCCACCCTCTGGTAACCTCCATACTGCTGTCTGTGTCTATGAGTTTCTGTTTGTTACTCTTGCTTGTTCATTTGTTTCTCCCAGTTTTGTATCCCACACATCTGAGTGAGATCATATGGCTCTTACCTTGCTCTGTCTGACCTTTCGCTTAGCATGACATAATGCCTTAGCCCTTACAGGTGAGGAATCACAGAGAGCAGGACCAGAAGTCTGAGATGGGAGGAGAAGATATGAACCAGTTGTTTGGAAATGGAGAGAACATATGGCGGGGGGAGCGGGGGAGGAGAGGGGATTCCTGTGTGAATTGAAAGAGACAACAGCATGGCTGAGGGATTTTTCTCAGACAATGTTCAACTATTTCAGCTGGTACAGGTACCAAATAGTTAACAATTTAATTAGAAACAGGCTTTTAAAATTGCAACTTTAGCTACAGAAAAGGGGTAAAGGACAAGGCTTTAAAGAGAGCCCACAATAAGTTAATTGTACTAATAGTGCAGAGTCAATATAAGGTCCCAGTGAGGCCATACCATGGTCATGACACCAGGGGACAGGGCCCTTCCCTGAAAGTTATTTGATGATGAATATTTATATAGTGACCAAGGAATGTCTACATTAATGGCTGAAATTGACAATCAGGTCCAGTGAACACTCAACTGTGCTGGGAGTCATACTATCAATGGAAGAGAATACAATAGAAATGAGAGCTAATACTGTAATTATTTAAAATTTCTGTGTGCAAACCATAACATTATACTAATTCCTTAACACACTGAGCTCTCAAGTTTGTTTATCTTGTTTATCATCCTCACAGAACCTCATGATGCATTATCTTTTTTTGTTGTTGTTCTTTTCTCCCCCTTTTTTAAATAGGAAAACTATGATGGAAAGAGATTAAATGATTTGCTGAGGGCCTAAAAGCCTGTGAGGCATGGAGCATAGATTAGAATCATGAACACTACCTTCTGGTTGCCAGGGAACTGGATGACGGCTCCAGCCCTGGGATGCTGGCTGTGGGACTCAGAGGCACATCGCTTTATTTGTTTCCTCGTTGGTGTTGCAGGAAATGCTGTAACAGCTCTTTGTCTATAATTTGATCTTTAATTTTCATTCAAGTTGTCTTAAAGAACTTGCAATTAGGGGCATTAAAAAAATCCATGTGTCTATTTTGGAATATACAGATGGCACTTTAGTGAATGTTTTGAGTATGCTCTAAAATTCACTATTAAATTTTATATTTCCCTGTAATTCTTGGTTATACAAATCTGGTACCTGCTTAAAGTCAGGATTCTTTATTATAATACACATAATTTTTTCTCATTTTAATAGGATACTATGCTTCGTGCTCTCCCACAAAAATAATTTATATAATCATTACAAATAGTAAGGAGCTCTCTGAAGTACAGTGGATAAATTTATACTCCAAATATTTGTGAATTTCAACAATGTTTCTCAGTAATATACAGTTTATATTGCATTAAATCAACATTATGTTTACATCATTTGGGGGTCGTTGTTTCCAAAAGTCCTTGCATTTCATATACAATATGTTATATAATTTGTTGTAGGTTGTCAGCTTGAAATTAATTAATTGAAATTAATTAGAAATGCTGAACACTGGGGAAGCAAGGTAGTAGTGTGTCCTAGATAAGGCTCTATATATGACACCAATCATGTGCACTCACCAGTATTCTTACAAATACACACACATATATATTCTAGAGGCCTGGTGCATGAAATTTGTGCAAGGGGCTCTGCCCTCACAGCCCCGGCTTTGTCTGGAAGGTTGTCCAGAAGGACATTGGGAAGGTCGTTCAGCTGTCTGGTCTAATTAGCATTTTACACTTTTATTATTATATATTTTCCCCTTCTGCTTTTTGAAATTGATTTTGAGAGAGAGAGAGAGAGAGAGAGAGAGAGAGAGAGAGAGAGAGAGATTTGTTATTCCACTTATGATGCATTCATTGGTTGACTTAGGTATGTGCCCTGACCTGGGTGGAACTAGCAACCTTGGCCTATTGGGACAACGCTCGAAACAACTGAGCTCCCGGGCCAGGGCTCCTGTCTGCTTTGATTGTTCCTAACCACTGCTTCGCACTGCCTTTTAACTCTCCAAAGTTACAACATAAAGTACATAAACGTAAGTTATTGTGTTTATTCACACTTTGATTCCTCAAAAATTGCCATAATGTTGCATGAGGTCCATGATTTGGGTTGTAAATTACTCCCTTGGCATATCTGCTGGCTTATAAAACAGAGTCATGAAGATAGAGTCTCCATACATTATGCATTGCTAATGACCTTCAAACAATGGTGTACTTGGAAGAATAAATCTGTTTACCTAGGCTGAAAATTCCCAATAAATATTGTTAATCGGCTATCAGGGCCACATACTCAGGAAAAATGAGAATCTATAGAGCTAGAATGTTAGCTAGGTAGGTAGATACATAATAGGCAACTATTAGACTTAGAAAGGTGTGATTGTTCCAAATTTATTTCAGTGAATTATAAAACATTAAACTTGGTACTAAACTTTATTGTCCTCAGAATATTCTTTAGCATCCTTCTCTCAGAGGCAAAGTGATGCATTCAATTTGTATTGCTAGCAACAAAGCTGTTCATTAATAGTTCATAGTTTATATTCAAATTCTGTATGCTAGGTCCACTCAGGCAGAGTTTCACATACATCCTTGGGTGCATTGTGGACGATTTACATGTTTTTGTGATATATAGTCTACAAAGGATGCCAGATGATGTTGGCCTCATCTAATTATGTATATTAGAAAA